>MU739958.1:2138-71857 GCA_026770625.1 Nicotiana glauca
ATAAAGAGTTCAAACAATCGGCAATAAGCCCCAAGTATGGCAATGAGCCCAAATCATAATGATAACAACAAATTGTTTGCAAATACGCGGTAAAAACCAACAACCAGAATGGACCAAGTCACCATCCCCAACTGTGCTCTACCCCAAGCTCAGGTCCAGCATGCAAGTCACCTCAATACAGCACTAAGATGTGCAAATCCGGGGTTTCAACCCTCAGGATATCATTCCCAAGTATTACTCACATCGAACCGGTGAAATTCCTCGCTCGCGATGCCTTTGGCCCTGAAATTGGCCTCCACACGTGTCGAATCTAACCAAAACCAGAGCGAATACATTATAATTTGCTAATGGGACATAACCCAAATGAAAGAACTCGAAAAATACTCAAAAACACGAAATTGGCGAAACCCGAGCCCCGGGCTCGCTTATCGAAAAATTATGAAATTCACATTTCCGGAATCCTCGTCTTGCCACGAGTCCATACATACAAAATTTATCGAAATCGGAGTTCAAATGGGCTACCAAATCCCAAATTCACATAGCAAAAACCAAGCCCTAATTTTCTTCAATTTTATACCCAATTTCAGAGATTTAATGGATGAATCTTCAATAATATCACATAATTGGCTCATAAATCTTACCTCCAATCGAATCCTAGATGAAATCCTCTTTATCCCTTGTCCAAGAGCTCCAAAATGTGCCCAACAATGGAGGAAATGGGTTTAAACCCGCGGATGAAATGTTATAAAACAGGTCTGCCCAGGTCCTGAAATACTTCATCGCGATCGCGATCGCGATCGCGACCCAGCTCCCGCGATCGCTAAGAACAAAAATCTAAGGCCTCCAAATTACTCTATGCGAACGCGACTTGACCAATGCGAACGCAATGCACTCCTGCCCGACCTTCCGCGATCGTGAAACCACTAACGCGAACGCGGAGAACATTAATCTGACTTGCCAAATTCCTTCAATGCGAACGCGACCTTGCTTGTGCGAACGCGAAGCACAGTCCCCTAACCTTTCGCGAACGCAAACCAGTGAATGCGAACGCGAAGAACAAATCACCTGCCTCCCAAAATCTACTACGCAATCGCGACACCACGCCCGCGATCGCGAAGAACAATTCCTCTGTAACATTAAGACAGCAAAATCTGATCTCATTTCCAACCAAAAAGGGTCCGTTTGAACACCCGAAATCACCCCGAGGCCCTCGGGACCTCAACCAAACATGCCAACATATCCCATAACACCATACGAACTTGTTCCAATCATAAAAACACGTCCTTAAACACAAAATTCATCAAATCATGACGGATTCAAGCCTAGTTTCAACTATAACTTTCATAACCAACATTTAATCAAAAACCCGACCAAACGATGTCCGAATGACCTGAAAATTTGCAGACATATCCAAAATCACCTAACGAAGCTACAGCAACTCTCGGAATTCCATTCCGACTCCCGAATCAAAATCTCGCCTATCAACCGGAATTCGCCAAAATTCCAACTTCGTCAATTCAAGCCTATTTCTATATCGGACCTCCAAATTCAATTCCGATCGCTCTCCTGAGTCATAAATCATCCCCCAAAGTTATCCGAATCACCGGAATTCACATCCGATCCTTCTAACCATATAGTCAACTTCAGGCTGACTTTTCTGAAACAAACTTCCTTCTACGAGGCTATGTGCCTTATTTTTAACCAAAACCAATTCAATTACACCCGATCAACTCAAATACCGATATAAAAACATGAAGCATCACAATAAGGGGGAAACGGGGTGGTAACTCACGTGACGATGGGTCGGGTCGTCACGAACATCAAGTAACAATCCTAAGGGGAAAGGTTCCCCACACAAGGTTAGACAAGCCACTTACCTCGAACCGACTCAATATCACTAGAAATCGCGCCTTTGCCACGAGTATCAGAATCTAAATGACCTAAATCTATTCAATTCAGTTCCACATCGTAAATAATATTGCAAACAACTGATTCCACTATTAAATTTAAAGTTAGGGCGTGAAAATAGGTAAAATGACAAAAATGCCCCTCTAGCCTATGTCTCATAATCAAATAACTTTCACGTTTTCAGAACCCTCGTACTCTCACGAGTCTAACATATAAAAATCCCCCAAATCGGAGGTCGAATGCCCCCTCAAAATCCAATAGTTTGGTATCTGAACTTTCACCCAATTTTCATTCAAAAATCCAAAATTTAAAGATGAAATTGTGATTAAATTAGTGGGTATTAAGCATAAAAGAGTGGAGAATCGTTACCCCATCATTGCTCTTGAAAACCCCTCGAAATTTCTCCCAAATCCAAGCTCTCTAGCTTGAGTTTTGTTAAAAAGGGCAAAAACCCTTGTTTTTGAATGTTAAGTACTGTTCAGGAGTTTAAAGCATCGCGAACGCAGAGGGTTAATCGCGTTTGCGAAGAAGAAATTATTAACTGGCCAAAATTCCCTTCGCGATCGCAAAGGGAGGAGTGCGAACGCGAAGGCCTGGGGTCTCAACCTATGCGAACGCGATGTAAGGGAACGCGAACGCATTGAAAGAAAAATGAAAGTGCCAGAAATTGCCATATGAGAACACGAAGTTGCAGATGCAAACGTGATGTGGATGATGCTAAAGCAATGCGAATGCAGGGTGGGTACGCGAACGCGTATAAGGAAAATTGGCCCCCTCCCGGATTACACTATGCGAACGCGTGAGAGGGGGCCGCGAACATGAAGGAGTAAAACAACCTACGTGAACGTGATCGAGGCTCTGCGAACGCGAAGAAGGAAAATCAAACCTGCAACAGCTGAGAATTTTTCTACAATTTTTCGAACACTAAAATGCCTCGTTGAGCATCTGAAACACACCCGAGGTCCTCGGGACCTCTACCAAACCTACGGACATATTCCATAACATCATTCAAAATTGTTTCAATCCTTAAACCACCTAAAACAACGCCGGAAATACAAATTAATCAAAAATTCAAGCCTAAGAACTTCAAATTCCAACAAAACACTCTTTCGATCAAAAACCTAACCAAAACACGTCCGATTGACGTGAAATTTTACACACACATCCCAAATGACATGACGAAGCTACTACAACTTCCAGAATTCCATTCCGACCCTCGGGTTAAAAACTCACTATCGGACTGGAAACTTCAAAAATTTAAATTTCGGCATTTCAAGCCTAAATGAGCTACGAACCTCCAAAATACATTCCGAACACGCTTCCAACCCCGAAATCACCTAACGGAGCTAAAAAAACCATCGAATTTCCATTCCGAGGTCATCTTCATATTGTGCCAACTACGGACTATTTTTTAACACTTAAGCTCTCATTTAGGGACTAAATGTCCCAAAGCACTCCGAATCCTAGCACCGAACGTCATAGCAAACCAAAATAGCATAAATGAACTTAGGGAAAGTAGTTAACGGAAAATCAGGGCGTAAATTCCAAAAACAATTGGCCGGGTCATTACAGTTGCACGCCGCAATAGTGTGATATTGAGAGTAGTTTTTTATATGCTAATTTTGTATGTACTGCTTCCTATTTTCTAAGGAAAGTCCGTAGTAGTGCGGGAGTTAGGTACTTCCTTCCAGAGTTCGTTTTCCTTGGCATTGCGTTCGAATTGGTGGCCTATTGGCGCATGGTAGCATCATATGAGATTTTAACAATTTCTGGGGTGGCTTAGTGCCTGAGCAGTTGTATCGGATGAGACGAGATCCCTTGATCTAGGATTCTGTGCAATCCAGCTATATGAGGTATGTTGTGGAGATAAGACCATTATTGGGTTCAGAATGAGGTGAAGGTTTTTGTCAGGAGTATTGACCTAATGTTTTGCTGACTCGGTAGTTGATTATGAATGTTGGTACATCTCCTCTGTCATGGCGGTATGGTAAAGGTTAGAGTAAGACCTATATATGTCACGGGGTGCAATGGGAGCATCATATTAGTAGGATTCTGACTAAATTGATCAGAAAAAGGCTATTGTGGCCCTACGAGTAGGTAATGCAAAGTGTGAATTCAACAAAGTTATGCAATCGTGTTTGAGTACAACATGTAGTGATTGATATGGTGATCGTATGTTAGGAACATACCTAGCATTTAGTTCCGGATGTTAGAATTGGACTTTGAGGCGTATCTGCTTGAATAAAAGAGAATATCTTCGGAATTGATCGAGCTAATGTGTTCAGCTAAGTTGTGGTAGAACATGAAGGTGCATGAGGTGCTAAACAATGATTTCAGACTACTTTAGTGTAGTTCTCAGCACGTTCGAGGACGAACGTATGTTTAAGTGGGAGAGAATGTAACGACCCGACCGGTCGTTTTGAGCTCTAGCGCACTATTCAATAGTCTGAGGCCATGAGCAGCTTCATTTCAGGTATTGTGACTTGTACGCGTGGTCGGAATTAAATTTCAGGAAGTTCGGGGTTGATTTGGGAAGAGAATTCTCATTTCGGAAGCTTAAAGTTGAAAGAAATGAACTAGGATTGGAATTTTGAGTAAACGACCTCGGAATCGGGATCTGAAGGTTCTACCAGGTTTGTATGATGATTTCGGACTTGGGCGTGTGCCCGGTTCGGGTTTTGGATAACCCGGAAGCGTTTTGGCACCTATTGTGGAAGTTAGCATTTTAGAAGGAATTTCATAAGTTTGGCTCGAAGTGCATTTCAATGTTATCAATGCCCGTTTGGGATTTCGAGACTGGGAGTAACTTCGTATGGTGATTATGGAGTTGGGAGCGCGATCGGAAGTGAATTTGGAGGTCCGTAGGTCATTTTGAAGCCATTTGGCTAAAGATAGAAATTTGAAGGGTTTTGAGAAGTTTGATCGAAAATGGACTTTTTGATATCGGGGTCGGAATCTGATTCCAGAAGTTGGAGTAGATCCGTAATGTCAAATATGACATGTATGCAAAATTTTTGGTCAATCGGACATGATTTGATATGTTTAAACATCGAAAGTAGAAGTTGGAAAGTTCAAAGTTCATAAAGCTTGAATTGGGGTGTAATTCATGGTTTTAGCATTGTTTGATATGATTTGAGGCCACGAGCAAGTCCGTAGTGTGTTTTGGGATTGGTTAGTAGTTTTGGTTGGGGTCCTGGTGGGCTCGGGTGGATTCCCGGTGGCTAATGGATCGAAAAATGGAATTTGGGAAGGCTTGAGGTTGCTGCTTCTGTCATAACCGCATCTGCGGTTCTTGGACCGCAGATGCGGTCGAAATCTAGCAGAAGAGGAAGGGGGACAAGCCCAAGGAAACCGCAGAAGTGGCTGCGGTGCCGCTTAAGCGGCCCCCAGACCACAGAAGCGGCCAGCTCCCTCTTGCCCAAAGCTGCAGAAGCGGCCAAAAATCGTAGAAGCGACATCCGCAGAAGCGGAAAGTGCACCGCAAAAGCGAAATACCTGGAGGCAGCAAGGTTGTTTTAAATGGCTTGGGGCAATTTTGGGGAGCTTCAAGAGAGGTTTTTCGTCATCAATAATAAGGTAAGTTATCTCCACCTATTTTGAGTTAAATACATCAGTTTTGTATGGATTTGGGCATGAAAATTTGTATAAAAATTGAGGTTTTGGTAGAAAACCTAGAAAATTATATTCTTAGAATTTAGCCACGATTTTGGGTATGAAATTTAGAGAAAATTATATATTTGAGTTCCTAAGGTCATGGGTAATCTTTATCTTCGAGAAATTTTGGAATCCGGGCACGTGGGCCCGAGGGCATTTTGGTCATTTCACTAAACGAAGTTGGGAAGTTGTATAATTTGAATTGTTAATAAGTATTTGAGCATGTTCTCATTAGTTTGTCGTTAATTGGCTAGTTTTGGTGCATTGTGCGTCAGTTCAACCCTTCGGAAGAATATAGATTGTCGGTTATGAGTCTTCGGAGCGAGGTGAGTCTCCATTCTAACCTTGTAAGAGGGAATTGTCCCCATAGGTGAAATAATTGATTATGTGCTCCTATATGTGGGGGCTAGGTATGCACGAGGTGACGAGAGTCCGTGCGTAGCTACTATTATGCTATTGTCCGGGTAGTTAGGACCCATGAGCATGTTATACTTGGACTATTTATGAACCCATTGATAGCTTGAATTGTTTAAATCACCGTTGATTAGTAAATGAATTTAAAAAGAGATTAGACATCATTTTTCCTGAATTGTTAAAAAGAGAAATTATCTTATTTGGATAAATAGCCCCGATAGATTCTTAATTGGCTACTTGAGTATGTATTTTATGTGTACCTGCGTCGCATGCATGATTTGCGAGCAAGGTATGTGTTTATTTATGGAACGGGCCAAACACATCGGCATATTAAATAGATGCATCTATTGGTTTGGGCCGTTCGACCCTCGGCAGTGCACAGTTTACATTCCCGTTGGATTGGGCCGTCGCCTCGGTGTGATTTGCGCATGTTATTTGTCGCTTGAGAATTTTAAATGTGGATTTGGCCCTTCGTGGCTTAATATAAATTGATAAGATAATAAAGAATAAACCTTGGGAGCCCTTGCTTAATTGTTGAACGTGTTTACCTATTTTCTGATTTCGCGAATTTGAACTACTATATAAATCCATGATTTTTCCTTGCATTTCTAGAATATTGTTAATTGACCTCTAGTGAGTGTCGAAGTTGGCCATCTCGTCTCTACTTCTTCGAGATTAGGCGGAATACTCATTGAGTACACGTTGATTACATACTCATACTACACTTCTGTGCATTTTTGTTGCACAGGTATATATACCTCTACCAGCCTACTGGGCGTAGCAGCGCGGATGACTCTACGACTAGGTGAGCGGCATTGTTCGAGACGACCCGCAGCTAGTGTAGTTCCTTTCAGTAGTTTTATTATTTATTCCATGTCCACTGTATTTCGGACAGATGTTGTATTTTATTTTCCTTATCGATAGTTGCTCATGCACTTGTGATACCCGGTTTCTGGGATGGTGTTCGAAGTATTTGTACTAATTGTTATTATTTTAATTTGAATTCAAGTCGCGATCTTTTATTCATGAAAAATGGAAGGAAAAACCTTAGATTCTCAAAAGTATTAATAGAGGATTAAATTGATAATTTAGTTGGCCTGCCTGACAGAGGTGTCCGGCACCACCGCGACCCTTAGTGGATTTTGGGTCGTGACAATTTTGCTTTAGACGTTTTGCCCATATAATTTTAAATACTTTGTTTAAGATAAGTTTAGCTAAATGTGCACTGTTAAGTGAAGATTTGATTTATTTCGTATCTTTCACATCTAGACAGCATGCCTATAGGACTCTAATGTAGAATAAATGACGTATTTATACCTAGCATGTTAACCTGTAGGTTTTAAAACAACTACTTTCATGGTTTATGAAAAGGGATAATGGGGTACATACTCCTGTTAAGAGTGTAATGTTAGTAAGGGACATATGAAGTTATTTTGCATGTTCTATTTGTAGTAATGTAAAATTTCTGGAAGTTAAGAATTGTGAATTGATACGTTTCTTTAATTTGGTGCATTTTAATTGTTCTTACATTAGTATAGGGCTTCTTTACTAATCTTTTGTTTCTCCCTTTCTTTACAAGTACACTTTGGAGCAAATGGAATCTTAATCCAAGACTCTCGCGTTGGAGAGTCTCACTCGAGACTCAACATTCCCCGAGCACAGAATCACCACATCCCGTCTTCCTTAGAGCACCGGATAGCGAGAAAAACAAGTGAAATGCTTGGGGGCGCCTATGGCGTCTTTCTTATCTTTTTTTTACATCCATGTTGTCTAACTTCTTGATTAATGCTGATTTTTGTTTATTTGTGCTTATCTCATGTTTAGCATGTGTTTTGGTAATTAAGTTTATTTAATTATTTAGTCTTTCTGCTAAATAAAGTACTCATTCATCCCATAGGACTAACATTAACTTAGATGAAGATTTGAAACCTTTTCTTTTTTTCTATTTTTTAACCCATGAACACTCATGGATTTGGAGTCTGCCAGGGTCTAGGTAACATAATCAGATTTGAGTTTCTAACCAAATGATAGTTCTTTTCTAAAGTCTAAGCTTTTTTTTTTTTTGGATTTGGTCTTTTTTTTAACCAAGAAACTTTTTTAAGACTAAGTTTAATGGATTTTAAATAAAACAATCATTAGCTGTTAAAGCCCTAAATTAACTTGACATCAATTTCTAACCCTTTTAAAGAAGGCTAATTTTTAGAGTTTCTTGAATGATTTAAACGTTTGTCGGCCATTTAATATTTGAGTATTTACACTTATTGTTTAGTGCAATCAATTAACCTAAGTTTGTCCGGTTAAGTATAATTAACGGATCATATAGGGTGCTTTAACAACCTTCCCTATAGGATTAATTAAAACCCTTACCAAGAATTTTTAAGGTTAAGCAGACCATAAAACATAGTGAATTTTAAGCACTACTTAGCTAAAATTGGTGTCCTAATTCACCTTGAACTAATTAGGTGGCGACTCTCTTTAATTAATTAAACCTTCAGAATTACCATATATTATACTCTAGTATGACCCGCGTTAAAATGGGGTATAACCGTCCCTATAGTGTTTCTTGCTACTATTGGTTTAATTACATTTATTTCGTTTCCTTTGTTTGATGGTTGATTCACTATAAAGAATTTAACAATGAGTTTGAATAATCAAAACAGTTCAGGCTAACAATTCAGGCTTAAAATTAGTAAATAACTATGTTTCCCCTGAATTCCCAATTCGTTTGTTTCTTTGGTTCACTTCTGATTGTTTCGGACCTTAATAAATAATCATGGTCCTCTTTAACTTGGACTAGGAAAATAATGGAGAATTGATTAACAGGGGTTTCAGGGGTTAGTTTGGGAATTAAAACCTAAAAATTGTTCAGTTTAAGTGGTATGCCAGCACTGGTTGTCAGGGCACGCCTTGATTAAAATATAGGCTGCCCATACTAGTTGAATTAAAATAATGGAAAAGGGGATCAATAGTGGAACTGACACTCTATTTTAATATCTTTAGAAATGGGAAAATCAGAGAGTGATGGGGATTTATTTTCTTAATTGGTTAAGTGCTCTTAAGAGCTGGAAAGGGGTTTGAGTTTGGGTATAAATACAGAAGTATAGAGGGAGGTAAGGGAGGAAGATCCACCATTACACAGATATACACCGAAACATAGAGAGTGAGTCTGAAAAATGAAGAGAGGCTGAGAGCTTAAACATTGATATACACATAACAAACGAGAAAGAGTCACTAGTGTCCGAAAAAATACAGTATATTGTAAAATTTTATTGTTCCATTGATTCTATTTAGTCTGGTTTGGAGTTTGCAATAGAGTTACTGTTTCATTGGTCTGAGTTGGTTTCATCGGATATTTGGTTGAATCTGGATTTGTTCATCATTGTTGTTGGGTTATTATTTGATTGAGTGCTATTTTGGATTGCCTTTTGTTCTTTTCTGGTTGAACTGGGTTGCTGATAGTGAAATATTGCCATATTACTGCTACTGACTCCTTATTCCTTTGCTTCCTTTTGATCTCCAGGTATATTTTCTGTCCTATGCAGATTATATGATTCGAGTGAAACATTAAAGGATACAAGCTGTCATTCGATTCAGATTTCTTTTCTATTCTTTCAATATCATGTAGTAATGGTGTAATGATAAATGTTATCTAGGTCAATGTTTGTATATCTTAAGTCTAATTTATCTACTGCTTAGTAATGAGAATAATATAATTAGTTTGGAGTTTTGTGTTGTCTATATAATCTAACTTGGACATTAGTTTGTTACTTTTAACTCTAGTATGGATTGAACCTTCTTGCACTTGATATTTCTAAGGGGAATCTTGTGTTAATATGGATTAGTCAAAATGCAGCATCTAATTTATTCAATCTTGAGCATGCTTACTTGAATTATTGAAGTTACATGGGTTTAGTGATACTAGAACAAATTATAACTACAGATTTAGTATATGTTTTCATGTTAGGGGTTTCATAACTGAACAATACCTGAATTCATATGATTATTTAAGTTTGAAAATCATCAAGGAATAAACTATGGACAGTATGTGATATTCTGAAATATGATGGTTCCATGGGAATAGCTTAGGTAGGATGTACAGGGTTGAGGCTTAGGTCTCTGATGACATGTCAATATTATTCTCGTATCCTTGTCATGTGAATCCGTAAGGCTATCAAATGGTTGTAGGAGTTTGATTTCAGAATTAGTCAATTTTCTTAGCCAGTTTCAGTTCTTGCATATCATGTTGTCTCTAGAAATGATTTGAAATCCAATTTTTTGTAAAATTGCATCAAATTATAATACAAGTGAGGGATGTTATTTTTAGTGGTGAAATCGGTGTGAAAGAGGTGTTATCGCATATAAGGTTGTTTGAGGATTCATATGTGAAATGAAAATCTTCAAATGCAGCTGAGCTAAAATTATAGTAGTAATTACCCCATTCAAGATCTTTAACGCTACATTTTGCTCCAAGTGCCTTTGAGGTCTTGTGTTTTGGGCCATCACTCTTGGCCCGATTAACATTTAGCAAACTGGCCCCATTCTTTCCGTTTCCAATTGATCGAGCCTGGTCCCGTGAATTCAATTCAATAACCTCTAATACTATTAGTCAATTAGTAAACCTCTTAATTAAATGAGACACGCCATCCAAAACCAATAACAATTTAAGGCCCTCATGAATCAGTTTAGGAACCCTCCAATTAGAATAATTCGAGGGGAATCATGCCAAAGAAAAATTGCAATTGCATGGCCCTTGCGTTAAATTAATATTGCTTATTCTCATAAATCGAGGCGTGCCATTTAGTGAATTCTCATGGCCCTCACAAAGTTATCAATGCGTTAGTTGCTTCAGGCGTGCACTTTAATAATCTTACCTTCCTAAATTCGGGTTTGCATTTCATGTGACCCAAATCCAAGTCCCAAAACATTGAATAAAATGCGTCGAGGATCTGGGTGCATCTCATGTGACGTGATCCAAAAACATGTTTTAAACGACGTTCAATTTCCTTAAAATTAATTAAAAGCGGTAAACAATTTAAATTTGCACATAGGTTCAACATGTACAAAAATCAAATACTTAAGCCAAATGTAACGGTTGAGCGACCGTGCTAGAACCACGGAACCCGGGAATGCCTAATACCTTCTCCCGGGTTAACAGAATTCCTTACTCACATTTTTGGTTCGCGAACTATTAAACAGAGTCAATCTTTTCCTCAATTCGGGATTCTAAACTGGTGACTTGGGACACCATAAATCTCCCAAGTGGCGAATCTGAATTTTTTAATAAAATGAATCCTGTTTCGGTTGTCCCTTAATTAGAAAAACTCCATTTATTATCACCTAACGGGGGTGTAGTAGTGAAAAAGGAGGTGTGACAGAGGGCACCGGCCCGTGGTAGGGAACGAGGGTGACCCAGAACCGTTCTAGTTGCACCACAGCAAATCTTCTGGAGGATCCTATTATTAAGGAGTAGGGCGAGGTGCCCGCAGCTGAGCCTACCCCGGGATTTCAGGAGGTCATGGGCCGCATGCTACGGTTCATGGATACTATGACTCAGGCTAGTTTATTTCCAGCAGACCCAGCTACTTCACAGGCAGGAGGGGGAGCCCAAACCCCTATTGCTCAGGCCCCAGGTCACGCAGCTGCAGTTTATCAGACTCTGGGTGCACTACCCGCAGGTAGGGCTCAGCCAGTTGCTGCAGTGGCACCCCAGCCCAAGTCAGCTATGGATGGCGATCGACAGAATTTATTGGACAGATGGACCAGGCTTCATCCTCCGGTCTTCGGGGGCGAGCGTCATGAGGATGCTTAGGACTTCATAGACAGGTGCAGGGACAGACTGCACAACATGAGGATATTGGAGTCGCATGGAGTTGACTTCACTACTTTTTAGCTCGAGGGCAAGGCCCGTAGATGGTGGCAGTCCTACGTACTTGGTAGGCCAGCGGGTTCTCCTCCCATCACTTGGGATCATTTTGTACAGTTATTCTTAGATAGGTATATCCCGCCCTCTGAGAGGGAGGAGCTGCGGTACCAGTTTGAGCAGCTCGAGCAGGTTCAGATGTCTGTGACTGACTATGAGGCAAGGTTTTCTGAGTTGTCCTACCATGTACTCATGATACTTCCTACAGATCCGGAGAGGGTGCGGATATTTGTCACTGTATTGCAGCCAGGGATTCGATTTAGTATGGCTCGAGAGGTGGATATGGGCATAGAATATCAGCTAGTGGTTGAGATTGCTCATCGAATTGAGGGATATTGCCAGAGGGGTAGAGAGCAGATACAACAGGATAAGAGAGCTAGGTTCTCCGGTGGATTCAGAGGTGCCCTAGCTAGGGGCAGAGGTTAGTATAGGAGGGGATAACCTAGTAGTCCACCAGTTTCAGCGCCACCTCCTGTCAGGGGGCTCCAGCACGACCCTATCTCAGTGCTATGCTAGAGACTTCCTACTGCCTACCAGCTATTCAGGGTTCCTCCATTGGGCATTCAGGTCCCCAGGTTTCTTCTGATTCTTATTTCAGTGCCATGTCGGAGAATTCATGTTGTCCACCAGCTATCCAGGCTTCTTCCAGCGGGTATAAGGGTTATCAGGGTCAGCCATCAGGACAGCAGGTCACCGCCCCGCATTGTTGTTTTGAGTGCGGAGATCCCGGTCACATGAGGAGATACTGCCCCAGACTTCGGGGTAAGGCAGTGCAACAAGGTCAAAAACCCATGATTTCAGCACCAGCTGCCCAGCCACCTAGAGGTGGAGGGCAGGCGGGTAGAGGCCGTCCTAGAGGTGGAGGCCAGATAGGGAGAGGTCAGGCAGCTACTCCCCATTCAGGTGGAGGCCAGCCAGCCAGCGCCCCAGCTAGATTCTATGCTCTTTCGGCCAGGCCAGATGCATTGGCCTCAGATGCCGTCATCACTGGTATTATTTTTGTCAGTGGTAGAGATGCTTTGGTATTATTTGATCCAGGGTATACCTACTCATATTTATCACCTCTATTTGCTTGTTTCCTGGTTATTTCTCTTGAGCCTTTGGGCACTTCTGTTCATGTGTCTACTCATGTGGGTGATTCTGTGGTTGTGGATTGGATCTACCGGTCCTGTGTGGTCACTTTCTATGGTTTCGAGACTAGAGCAGATCTACTGTTTCTTGATATGATTGATTTTGAGGTCATCCTGGGCATGGATTAGTTATCTCCATATCACATCGTCCTTGATTGACATGCCAAGACTGTTTCACTAGCGATACCAGGATCGCCGAGATTGGAGTGGAAGGGTTCCATAGTTGATATGGCTAACAGGGTTATTTCTTTCCTGAAGGCTCGACACATGGTCAAGAAGGGGTGTTTGGCCTATCTAACTTATGTTCGAGATGTCACCGCAGAGTCTCCGACGATTGATTCAGTGCTAGTAGTCCGAGAGTTCGCAGATGTTTTTCTTTCTGATCTTCTACGCATGCCTCCGAATCATGATATTGATTTCTGTATTGACTTGGCTCCAGGCACTCAGCCTATATCTATTCCACCATACCGTATGGCTCCTAAGGAGTTGAAGGAGCAGCTGGATGAGTTGTTAGCAAAGGGGTTTGTTAGGCCTAGTGTATCACCTTGGGGCGCACCAGTGCTATTTGTAAAGAAAAAGGATGGGACCATGCGAATGTGCATTGATTACCACCAGTTGAACAAGGTCACCATCAAGAACAAGTACACGTTGCCTCGTATTGATGATTTGTTCGACCAGTTGCAGGGAGATAGAGTGTTCTCTAAGATTGACCTAAGGTTAGGGTATCATCAGCTGAAGATTCAGGACTCGGATGTTCCGAAGACGGCATTCAGGACTAGATATGGCCACTATGAGTTTCTGGTGATGTCCTTCGGCTTGACTAATTCCCCAGCGACATTTATGGATCTGATGAACTGGGTATTCAGGCCTTATATTGATTCCTTTGTTATCGTCTTTATTGAAGACATCTTGATATACTCCCATAGCCTGGGAGCACGAGCAGCATTTGAGAGTAGTGCTCCAGACCTTGCGAGAATAGAAGTTGTATGCTAAGTTCTCCAAGTGTGAGTTTTGGCTTGAGTCAGTGGCATTCTTGGGGCATGTTGTGTCAGGAGAGGGTATTAAAGTGGATCCCAAGAAGATTGAGGTAGTTCAGAGTTGGCCACGTCCTACTTCAGTGACCGAGATCAGGAGTTTCCCGAGATTAGCAGGTTATTATCGGGGATTTGTGCAGGGCTTTTCATCCATTGCATCACCTTTGACCAGACTGACCCAGAAGGGTACCCCATTTATTTGGTCCGATGATTGTGAGGAGATCTTTCAGAAGCTCAAGACAGCTTTGACTACGGCACCGTTTCTTGTATTGCCATCTGAATCAAGGACGTATACAGTATATTGCGATGTGTCACGCGTTGGCTTGGGATGTGTATTGATGTAGGAGGGGCGAGTTATGGAATATGCTTCGCGTTAGCTAAAGGTTCATGAGAAGAATTACCCCGTGTACGACCTAGAGTTGGCAGTAATTGTCCATGCTCTTAAGATATGGAGGCATTATTTGTATGGGGTGTCATGTGAGGTTTACACCGATCATCGCATCTTGCAGCATCTGTTCAAGCAGAGGGACCTTAATTTGATGCAATGCAGGTGGCTTGAGTTACTAAAGGATTATGACATTACCATTCTTTATCATCCAGGCAAGGCGAATGTGGTCGCGGATGCCTTGAGCAGAAAAGCGAAAAGTATGGGTAGCCTAGCATTCCTTTCAGCAGAGGAGAGGTCCCTAGCCTTGGATATTCAGTCCTTGGCTAACAGACTTGTGAGGTTGGACATTTCAGAGTCCAGCCGAGTTCTAGCATGTGTGGTTGATCAGTCCTTGTTATTGGGGGAGATTAAGGCCCGATAGTTTGGTGATCCACATCTGGAGATTCTTAGAGAGACGGTACTTCAGAGAGGTGCCAGGGAGGTTTCTATTGGCGAGGATGGCGTTCTGTGACTCCAGGGTCGTCTATGTGTTCCTAATGTTTATGGTCTGAGGGAGAGGATTCTAGAGGAGGCACACAGTTCGGGATATTCTATCCACCCGGGGGTTACGAAGATGTATCGTGATTTGAGGCAGCATTACTGGTGGTGGGGGATGAAGAAGGACATCATGAAGTATGTGACTAAGTGTTTGAATTTCCAGTAGGTCAAGTATGAAAGCCAGGTGGGCTACTTCAGCAGATGCCCATACAAGAGTAGAAGTGGGAACGCATCACCATGGACTTCGTAGAAGGGTTACCGCGGACTTTTCGGAAGGTTGATTCAGTATGGGTCATTATGGATAGATTGACCAAGTCGGCCCATTTCATTCCAGTGGCGACTACTTATACAGCAGAGAGGTATGCTCAGATCTATATTCGGGAGATAGTCCGATTGCATGGTGTGCCAGTTTCCATCATATCATACCGAGGCCCTCAGTTCACTTCCCATTTCTAGAGAGCCGTGCAGAGTGAGTTGGGGACTCACGTAGAGCTTATCACAGCATTCTATCCTTAGACCGACGGACAGTCGGAGCAGACAGTGCAGTACTTAGAGCATGTGCAATTGATTTTGAAGGGCACTGGGATCAGTTCTTGCCTCTAGCAAAGTTTGCATACAATAATAACTATCAGTCCAGCATAGAGATGGCCCCGAATGAGGCTTTATATGGTCGACGTTGTCGTTCTCCTATTGGGTGGTTTGAGCCCAGCGAGGCTAAATTACTTGGTACAGGATGCCTTGGATAAGGTAAAGTTGATTTAGGAGAGGCTCTGCACAGCTCAGTCCAATCAGAAGAGTTACACGGATCAGAAGGCGCATGATGTATCATTCATGATTGGCAAGAAGGTTCTCTTGAAAGTCTCGCCCATGAAGGGTATTATGAGGTTCGGGAAGAAGGGCAAGTTGAGCCCAAGGTTTATTGGCCCCTTTGAAGTGTTGAGACGGGTTGGGGAGGTTGCTTATGAGCTTGCTTTACCCCCTAGTCTATCGGGAGTTCATCCGGTTTTCCATGTTTCGATGCTTAGGAAGTACCATGCCGACCTATCACATGTATTGGACTTCAGTACTA
Organism: Nicotiana glauca; assembly: GCA_026770625.1. NCBI lineage: Eukaryota > Viridiplantae > Streptophyta > Magnoliopsida > Solanales > Solanaceae > Nicotiana > Nicotiana glauca. The sequence continues at coordinate 18,193 of MU739958.1, forward strand.
TCCAATTAGATGAGAGTTTGGGCTATGAGGAGGAGTCAGTTGCTATTATTGATAGGCAGGATCGCCAGTTGAGGTCCAAGAGGATTTCTGCAGTGAGAGTTCAGTGGAGGGGCCAACCGGTCTAGGAGGCGACCTGGAAGTCGGAGGAGGACATGCGGCGCACATATCCCCACTTATTTAGTAGTCCAGGTACTTTTCTATGTCCGTGCGAGGATGAACGTTTGTTTAAGAGGTGAAGAATGTAACGACCCAACTGGTCGTTTTGTGTTTGAGAACCTCGTTCCCCTAAATAAAGCTTCTTGTACTTGCTTTAGCTAATTTACGACTTGCGGGGGGCGATCGGTTCGGGAGTTGGAAGAGTTCTGAGTAAAAATATGTCCATTTTGCTTCTTTAAGTTTTTCTTAAAAGACCAAGTTTGACTTCGGTCAATATTTTGGGAAAAAGGGTCTGGATGCATGATTTGACAATTTCAGAGGGTCCATGGGAAAATATGGGACCTGGGTGTATGTCCAAAATCGAATTCCGAGGTCCCTAGCCCGAGTAATGAATTTTTATGTGAAATTGTTAAATTGAAATTTTTAAGAATTAAAGAAACTAAGTAGTCATTGATTCCCTAGGTATCGGGCTCATATTTTGGTTCCGGAGCTTGGTACATGTCCGTAACGTTGTTTAAGACTTGCCCGTAAAATTTGGTGCCAATCCGAGTAGTTTAAGGGCGTTTTGACCCGTTAGAGGAGAATTAAGAACTTGAAGATTCAATAATTTTATTCATTTGGTTTTAGGGGGTGATTTCGAGATTTAGCATTGTTTTGGGAGTTCCGAGGGTTCGAGTAGGTCCGCCTCGTGATTTTAGACTTGTCGTTTTATTTGGGTGGGGCTCGGGAGCCCCGAGCGTCAAGCGAGTGAGGTTCGAGCTAAGTAAGAAAATTGAAGAAGAGCCGAAGTTGATGCTTTTGTCATAACCGCATCTGCGGTTCTTGGAATGCAGAAACGGTACCGCAGGTGCGATCAGCCCATCGCAAAAGTGGAAAGGGCCAGGCCAAGGGGAAACCGCAGAAGCGGCCCAGAGATCGCAGAAGACGTTTCGCTTAAGCGGCCCAGAGACCGCAGAAGCGGTTCCGCTTAAACAGCCCCAAGACCGCAGAAGCGGTCCAGCTCCTTAGGCCCAAATCCGCAAAAGCGGCTCGAAATCCGCAGAAATGGACCCGCAAAAGCGGGCACCTGACCGCAGAAATGGTCCGGGCTTCTTGGACCATCTCCGCAAAAGCGGGCCTTTTTCCACATAAGCGATTTTCGCAGAAGCGGTCATGGCACCGCAGAAGCAGAAATCGCTGGGGCAGAGAGTTCATTTAATTCAAACTCAAAGCCACTTATCTCATTCACAACTCCACACTTGGGCGATTTGGGTGCTTCCAAAGAGAGGCTTTCAACATAACATTGTAAGGTAAGTCATTCCCATTCATCCTTAGCTTAAATACATGTACATTAGGTAGATTAAACACTAAAAACTAAGTAAAATCAAGGGTTAGAGCTAGACCTAGGGTTTTAATAAAACTAATATTTAATCATAAAATTTGTTATGAAATGGACTAGAAATCATATATCATTGATCCTTAGGTTGTAGAGAACAATTTTCTTAAAAAAATCTCGAACTCCGAGCAAGTGGGCCCGGGGTTGAAATTTAGGAAATTCATGCAAATGGTTAGGGAATTGCTTAAATAGCTAGCAATTGATCTTGTAAGCCTTTATTGACTAGTTCTTAATTATTTTAACTAGTTTGGGATCGTTCGGCTACGAATTGAGAGTTTGGGCTTGTTCTTGGTATCGGAATTGCGCTTCGGAGCGAGGTGAGTCTTCTTTCTAACCATGTAAGAGAGAAATGTCCCCATAGGATTAATTGAGTAATTGTTGCTAAATGCGAGGGCTATGCACATGCTAGGTGACGAGAGTCCATATGTAGCTACTACTATGTTAATTGTCCGGTTAGTTTAGGACCCACATCATGCTTATTTTATATGACTCTATATTATCTTGTTACTACGAGCACCTAGGATATGCTAGAGATCTAAAAAGGGAATAAAAACGTACTTGTATAATTGTTGAAGTCTTGCTTGGCATTTATGACTGTTGATGTGCCTTGTGCGTATACTTCATATTATTTATTATTTGTGGATCGGGCTGATCACCTCGGTATGAATAGATGCATCTATAGGCGCATCGTCGACCCTCGGCAAATGCACAGTTTATTTTTTGTTGGATCGGGTCGTCGCCTCGGCATATTTGCGCATGCTAATATTGCTTGCCTGAGAGTTTCTTTTATATTGATATTGCCTTTCATGGCCCGACATAAATTGACAAATATAACAAAAATTAAATGGTTAGTTGGAGGTATAGTGAAGAGTAGAACTTTTATGCCTTGTTATAAACTGTTGCTTATTAGTGTTTCCTCATGGTTTGTATAATCACCCCAATATATTATTTGACCCTAGTGAGTATCAAGTCGACCTCTCGTCTCTACTTCTTCGAAATTAGACGGGATACTCACTGGGTACATATTGTTTATGTACTCATACTATATTTTTGTACTTAAATGTACACGATTTGAGGCAGGTGGATCTGGTTATCATACCGGTGCGTATCCGTGAACGGACTTGGGACTTCTACGGTGAGCTGTTTTCCCTCCATGTCGACCCGCAACCAAAGAAGTCTTTCTTTTGTATTTCTATTTCCTGTCTATTTGGACTCAAACAGTAGGGTAGTATGTGTGAGCACGTGATTTTTTCCCTATGCGAATTACTCCCAAAAATTCAAAACAAAATAATTTTTGTGTTGTTTGCAACTTTGTCGATTTTTGTGGTACTTTTTCTTTTATTGTTTGCATTTGTCTGTGCATGTTTATTTGATCAATTAACAAAAAAATACAAAAATAGGTTGCATTTATATTTAGGATTTAAGTTTATAATTTTGAGTTAAGTAGTAAATTACTTATTTTTATAAAATAAAGAAAACATAAAATAAAGTAATGCACTTTGTATTTTTGTGTTACTTGTGTGATTTGGCACATAATTATTTTGCGAAAATTATTATTTAGAAATAACTAAGTTAATTGGGTAGAATAATTTGGTTTAGAGATTAATTAAGGTTTTATTTTAGTTTTTTAAAATATTTTTTGAAATAAAAGGGGAAAGGAATAAAAGAGAGAAAATCAGATTGGGCCAAAATCAATTTAAATCAAGGAGCCCAAAATCAATACCCCAGAAAACCCCACCCCACCCCACCCCAATCCAGCCCAAACCCATCTCCCTACCCGGTCCAGCAATATTGCCACCAAACGACGTCGTTTTGATGTAGTTCAATCTGGACCGTTGAATCAGTATGATCGAACGTTCCAGAACCTAGCCCCACAACCCGACCCATTCCCATCCAAAGACCAACCCAATCTTGAGGATAACAAAACAACATCGTTTCCATTAATGAAATGATCAAAACGTTGATCTCATCAGATCGAACGACTTGGATTCATTCCACCATTTCGTATATATATTTCCAAAATAGACCCCCCCACCCAGCCAAACCCCCCTTCATCTCGTCTTCTCCACACCCTAGAGACCTTAGGAGCTTACCATCGACCCCCGCCGTAAACCGCCGTGGGGAATCGCCTCATGGTGGCGGACAACCTCCGATGGCCGCCAAATTGACACCCTAGCCTTGCCTCAACCTCCCCATTCCAAATATCAAAACACTTCCCTTCGAATAATAGCTAGACGTCTCGAATCTTTAATTGAAGTGCAGTCAAAACCCTAGCTTACCCAATCGATACCAAAATCACACCTTATAACCACCTCATCACCGTCATCCCAAATCCATACTTAGTTTCCCTCGAATGTTGTTCGAACTTTTCGAATATTAGATCAGAAATGAACCCTAAAATCCCAAACTCCAAAACATTAAGTACATAAAGGTTTGAGGTCGAGATCGACCTTAGTTGGGTGTTCTCATTCGGGAACATTCGATTACCACAAATTCAAGGAAAATCGAAGTTCAATTCGGGGCAGTGTTGGAACATTTAGAGGTAAGTTTCTTTATTTTCTTTTAGTTATCCCATTTTTTTTATTATCTCTTTCTACTCCTTTCTTTGTTTAGAATGTTTATTTGATAGTTTCTATTATGTGTTTTTTTTAGTTAGCTTATCTTCCGAATTAAAAGTTTGTTTGTTGATGCCGTTTAGTTATTGATTTATTGCTCATTAGGTTAATCTCACATAATAGTATTTTTTGAATCATTTCACGCTAATTTCGTTGAAAGATTAAAGTTGTTTCATTTTTTCCATTTGGATCTTTGTTGGTTTTTAAAGATTGAACCGTCTAGGAAATAACTGAATTGGGTTTACCTGGACCATTAACTTGGGGCAATTGGACCCGGAAGTTGCCCGGCTTCAAAGGGTGATTAACAGGGGTTTCAGGGGGTATTTTAGGAATTAAAACCTGAAAATTATTCAATTTTAGTGGTCTTCCAGTTGAATATCAATGGACCACTACACTAATGATTTGTTTAATAAAAAAAAGAGGGTCAGTAGTGCAAAAATACACCCTGTCTGGTGTCTTTATTAGTGAGAAATCAGAAACAAGCATGGGTTTAATAATAAAAGGCTTAAGGTGCACATGGGAAGGGAATATACAGGCTGAAAAATGCAATGTTTGAAAAAAAGAGGACTAGTTCTAGTCTTTAAATACAGGATTCAGACCTTAAGAAAGATAGAGGTTGAGAGCATTGAGTATTCTGATAGACAATCGGATATACACTAATATACAGAATATACATTGAGAACATTTGAGGGAAAAGAGAGGAAAATACAGAAAGACATGCCGGAATTACTGTTTCATTGATATTTGGCTTTTCAAGTTGAAATTTCCTTCCCCTGGATCATTTTTTTTCTAGTTCTGGACTTTGAGATGGCTTGAGGTTTGGTCATCGAGGTCATATCTAGTATTTACTGGTTGATTGCATCTGATGCTTGTTTTGGGTTTGTTTGAACTGCACTTGCCTGGGTTTGAGTTGTTGAATCACTGTTCCATTGAATTAGAGAGCAGTACCGCTGCTCTACTGCTGTTGCTAACCCTTATTCTGTGGCTGACTACTTCGATTCTATTTCTTTCCACTTCCAGGCACACCTCTTGTAACCATGTTGGTTGTGAAATGAAAATTGGTGAAAATGAATTGATGCAAAGATGTTGAAGCATGGGAGTCTGTTCAGTTTTCTATAAGATTTGTTTTGTTTTGCTTACTGCACCCCTTTTGTTTAATTTAGGTTTATAATCGATTTGTAACTATTACTCAAAATGATTTGTATGTTGGCTCTTAGTTCATCCCTCCCTCCCCTTAATTTCCTTAAGTGCTGAGTTTTTAAGTTCACTGAAGAACTGTGTATTTGTTAATCTCAACAATATGATTTAGTTTATAGTTCAGGATAGCTGAGGATACTATCAGGTCCTATCATTGGTCCAGTGTGCATGAATTTGTTAGTTCTATAATATTTTGATCAAGCTGTGATAATCGAACGTCTATTGTTCATGACGTGTAGAATTAACCCAGAGTTTAACCTATAGTAATATTGACTCCTTCAAGTACTTCAAAGTTTTGCTATTTTGTTTGAATGTTAGTTTAAATTCGTAATTTGGGAAATATTGTGAGAAGATGAGAATTGATTATAGGATTACATGTTTGTTTGCATAAACATTCTGTGGACACTAGGTGTTTTAGTTTTGTGGTCATTTAATTCAAGTAAGAATCTGTAGATTTGAAATCAGTTGTAAAGGCATCTTTCTTTAAACACTTCCCTTATGTGATTGCTTGAACGTAACTTCCTGCCCTTTTTCTCGTTCAATTTGGACCCGCTCCATTGGCATTAGGTCTGCTTCAAGTCCAATTGAACCCGGCTTACCATGGTCATTTTTAGCGATTTCCACTTTAGGCAGTCTATTTAATTAAATGGATCAAGTCTGGTCTCCATTTTGGAATGATTGTAATCCCCTTAAACCTTGTCCTTAATTAATTAGGTATTCTTTTAAAGGGTATAATGGAGGTGTGCTATATTAGGCAAAACATAGTTTATGACCCTCCAAATATGACTAATACTCACTTCTAAAAATTAGAGTAGATTGAGGTGTGTCATGCCAAACAAACAAAATAATAATAATAATAACAATCGAGTGGCCATCGTTTTATTTAATCTTGAATTGATCCTAGATTCCGAGTCGTGCCATTTAGCAAATTCCATGGCCCTCGCAAAAGTGCAAACGCGTAGTTGCTTTAGGCGCGTATTTAATAATAATACTTTCCTAAATTCGGATGCACATTTATGTGGCTCAAATCCAAAAATTCAATGATATTAAAATATGTTAAAAACCACGGGTGTATTTATGTAGCATGGCTCGAGACGTGTTTTAATAACGTTGCAATTCTCTTTTAAAAAAAATAATAAAAGCGGTTAAAATTCGCACATAGTTCATAATTGTTTTAAAATCAGATAATTAAGCCGAATATAATAGTTAAGAGACCGTGCTAGAACCACGAAACTCGGGAATGCCTAACACCTTCTCCCGGGTTAATAGAATTCCTTACTTAGATTTCTGGTTCTCGGACTATTAAACAGAGTCATTCTTTTTCTCGATTTGGGATTTTGAACCGGTGACTTGGGACACCATAAATCTCCCAAGTGGCGAGTCTGAATCTTTAATAAATAATCCCGATTCGATTGTCCTTTAATTGGAAAAACTTTCTTTATTCTACCCCCTTTCGGGATGTAGTAAAAAAGGAGGTGTGACAGCTCTGGCGACTCTGCTGAGGAAATATAACCCAGAACTACTAGTTCAGGGCTAGAAATTCGAGCTTGGAATAATTATTGTATTTGGCTTATTTACTATTTGATTTTTATTCGATGTTTTGGCTTAAATATGCTAAATGTTGCTTTTTACCGCTTTGATAATTTTGAACTGTGTATATAAACTGTCTTCTCACGCACCCCCTCTGAGTATTCTTAAAATTAAAATAGGGCATTTGCTTGACATAGCCCGCTTTCTTTGAGATAGTCGAGGTGCTTGGCGCCCGGTGAAGGATTTTAGTCACACATATTTTAGGCGGGGAGCACCACCAGTTAAGCCGGAAAGCAATGCTAGTGATACACTGACCCTCCTCGGCTCGAGTTGTCCGCTCGAGTAAGCCAGTTTGGATACTTTCTCCAATAAGATTTGAACCTAGAAGAACAAACCTCATGCTGGATATCCCTAGTAGGAACGTTTTGTTTGCATCATGTGCATTTGACCTTGGAGATTCAACACAGGGGTTGGATCTGTCTAGGACAGGTGTACCTGAAATGAAGAAGACCATCCTGATGCATCTTACTTGCTATTTGTGCATTTATTTGCTTCGGACTTGCATGCTGATCGGCTTTTGAATATCGGGAAAATTTGAAGAAAAAAATAGCAGTGTAGAGGGTTAAGAGAGTTAATCACCTGTTTTGAAAGAAAAAAAAAACCAATGTCCAAATAGTACCGAAACTCTGCTGAATTTTTGAGAAAAATGGAAAATGAAAAAAAAGTTTTGTTTTCAAAAAATAGTTGGTTTATTTGGCAGAACTACGTAAGTTTTATTCTCACCGGATGTGCGATACGTAGGCAATCCATATCGGATTCAACTAATTTGAAAATTTAGGGGTAAATAAATATCACAATTTTGCCATAAGTAAGGTGATGTCATTCTTGTCCAAAATAGCTGAATGTCCCCAAAAGGATGCCAGAAGGCCATTTTTGCGAGAACAATCACCTTTCGTCATTTCTCAAAAATTTTGGTCAGTTAGCAAACACAGCCTTTAAATCTTCTTCGAAGTGCCGAAAGGCCGTATTGACAAGACCGGATATTTTTATGAAATTTTTGAGAAAACAGTGATGATTTTTTATTTAAAAAGGGGGGAGGGGTATTTGTCAGTCAGAGTCTGATAGTCTATTTTTAAGTTGTATTTCCATTTTGATGTTAGAGTCTTTTGGAGTTTGTTAATATTGTAATAAAATATGTCGTAATAAATACATTTTTCTTTTATGAAAATTTTGAAAAAAAAATCCAATTTTTTATTAGTCATTTGGCAATTATGCTAGAACTATGCATGGTCTGATTCATGCGGGGACATGATACGTAGGCAATCCACATAAGATTCGACCACCACTAAAAGGGGGGAATAAAGTAAATAAGTAGATAAATGGGAATCAAATAAAGGAAAGTTTGAGTGAAAATAGGAAAGGGCCGGTATGACGCATGTGACCGAACAAAAGCATAATAGGAACTGTTAACTGCTTAGGTGTATTCATTCCCTAAATATGTGGGTACCAATATGTTAAATGCCCTAACGCTAACGTGATGGTTTCGTTTTGTCATATTCATTCCAGAATGGTGGTTGGTTTGTGGTAAGTCAAAAGGCAATGGCAGAGAACAACAGAACTGAGTTGGTTGATACTGGTGCCAAAAAGCAGTTGGTCGAACATGACAACGGGTTGTTAGAGGAGGTAAAAATGTTGAGACAACACATGGCGGACATGTATCGGGCATGGATGACTGGGAAAGCACCACTCCCTCCACCACCCAGCTTCCTAGACGCTGTCCTTACCCAAACTCCGGACACAATGCCAAGCGATCCTCCACACTCTCCATATTTACCCACTTATCACAGTTTTCCCAACCACCATAGTAGCTCATTCACTCGTCATCCAAATATATTTTTCCAAAAGTGCCCTCCTGTCAGATCCACTATCCCCGACAAAAAGCACCCACTCAAAGCTCATAACGCCCAACATTACCCCTCCGAGTTTGCTCACAAGGTTCCCAACTCGCACAAGCAAGGCCCACAGCATGAGCCTTATGTTGAAAATGAAAAATTCACGGGAAGAGAAGGGCTAAATGGGGTACCCAGGAATCTGAAAAGCATAGAACAGTCCTTAAGGGACAAGCAAAGAATAAGGGATCAGAATAGCGTGGATTATGAAGAGCCGTCCGTGTCTCCTGACATTCGCTTACCCGTGGGGTTTAAAGTACTAAAATTCAGCTTGTATGATGGGTTTGGGGATCCGGTAGCCCACCTGAAGGTTTATTACAATGAAATGAGAAATGTGGGAGAGAAAGATGACTTGATGCCAGCATATTTCGGTGAGAGCCTAGCTGGGGAAGCTTTGGACTGGCATAATCGTCAAGGTGTTGATAAATGGCCTACATTGGGTGACATGGCTCAAGACTTTTTCCAATACTTTCAATGCAACTCAACTGTTACCCCAGACCGCTCCTCCCTATCTAAGATGGAAAAGAAACCGGAGGAAAGCTTTAGGGAGTTTGGGCTCAGATGGAAGGAGCAAGCTGCTCGATTCAGGACCCTGATTGGTGAAGAAGAAATGGTTGAGCTTTTCCTACAAGCCCAGGGGCCCACCTACTTCAATCATTTGATCCCTTTAGTGGGTAGACCTTTCGATGAGGTGTTAACAATGGGGGAGTTAGTAGAAGAGGGAATAAAGTCAGGTAAGATCATGAGTTGGTTGAAAGACATTCAAAATATCCCAGCAAGCTTGGGTGGGGGAAGGGGATGCAGAAAAGATGATCCGATGAGTTTTTTTGATCAACACTCCCAGCCCCGACACCGTCCCCATGGATATCCTTGTTCTCCAGGTAACCCTTCCCAATGCTACTTCTCTCCATAGAACTCCTAGAGTCATATACCACTTTTCCGGTACCCGGCTCCACAAAATGCTTATCTACCCCTACGAGCCTGCCAGAAACCCCATGAATCAGGTTTTCGGCCCAATCAAACATATAGGGACGAGAGGTTACGGAAGAAGAAAGCCTACACTCCATTGGAAGGGTCATACGCCAATCCGTTCCAGAGGCTAAGGAGTTCGGGTATGTTGAAGCCTATCCAGATAAAAATACCAAACCCTCTTCCAAAGAAGTTTGACTTTTCACAAAGGTGCGCATATTGCTCAAATGTCCCAGGACATGACATAGAGAAATTTTGGAATCTGAAGAATGCGATTTAGAAGCTTATTAATGCAGACGACATTGTCGCGCCAAATCCAAATGCGGCAGACATCAGCCAAAGTCCATCGCTTGTGCAAAATGAAACGCACATGTTGGGTATGATTTATTTGGAAAGGGAGTTCGTTAAGAACAATATGATGGAGACTTGCGAAGGTCCCAGTACTCTTGATGCAAAAGTCAGTGACTAAGATGGTGAGTTAGTCAATTAGAAAGACGCCCTTTTCTTGGTCAACCGGAGAGGAGTTTTGGTGGCTTATTTTGTTGTCATTTTTGTTGTCCGAGTTATTTCAGGGTTGTAATCTAGATGTTGTAACTCAAGCCTTTCTATCTTTTTATTTTGTCCAGTTCTATTGGTCGTAGTATCTCATTTAGTGTCGTCTAGGTTTGTCTAAGGATTGAAATCCCAGTTTAGTTTGGTTGTCTTGGTTGTTCAAACTGTTCCATCATCTAATGCAATGTCCTATTTTCTGTTATTTCTAGTCATTTTCTTTTGTTTCTCTCCTCTTTATAGTTCTTTTCCTGTCGACTCTAGTGACATGACATGCACACATAGTTCTAGGCCTAATCTTAAAGGTTAATCATAAAGATGATAGGAGCACTTGAAGGAAATGAGAACAGACTGAGATCATTTGAAGCCCGAACCATGTAAAACTGGGGCTGATAGAACATAAAAAAAACCTTATGTTTCATGCCGCATCAGTTGGAAATTAAAGAAAAAGTTTGGCCAAATTGATAGGGGTCGTTCATGGTAATGAGAATGAGAGTGTTGCCCAATGGTGTTTTTAACAGACGAAGAAAGCAAATATATGAATATAGCTACCAAGTCTAGCACGATCAGAAAATGTTACAAACATTTGTTTAATCGCGTTGTTTGTGCTTGGCATGTTTTGAAGATTTGAATGATGAAGGCATTTTATTCTGCTATCTAAACCCTTTATCCTTCGCTACCCCTTTGATCCTTATTTTCTTTCTTTCATACCCTCTTTCGGAATCAGTAGCAAAGATTAGAGACAAGCATAAAAGATAAGGAAAAAGAAAGATACAAAGCAACAAAAGAGAAAGAAGGAAAGAAGAGAAAAAGACAAAATAATAATAACAAAAAGGAATTGGGTGAACTACGTTTGACCTGATTCCTCTTAAGGATACGTAGGTAGCTTCATGGCTCGGTCATAGGGAAATAAGAATCGAAAGATCCCCAAGCAAGAAACTAGGGCAGAATTTGTGGTTGTTTTAAAGAAATTTGGTTATGAAGGTTGTAATTTTAACCATTTGTAATTATTTTTGAGCCTTTAATACCCTTTCTTTCTAACCCTATCCAAAAGCCCATGTTACGGTCCAAAGAAAGAACTTCCGATCAGTCTTTGGGAGATTCCAAGTCAAGCAAGTAAAGGTGAATCACATCAGGGGAAACACTTCAGTCCAAGCAAGGAAAATGAAAAATGAAAGAGTGTCATTGGTGAAAACCCTTACAAGCACCGTAGGGCAACAGGAGCTGAGAGAAAAATAAAAATGAGAGAGTCTCATGGATGAAAACCTTCGGGCACCTTGAAGCAACTGTAAATTGAGAGAAAAGATCAAAATGAGAGAGGCTTGACATTGAAAACCCTCCGGGTACTACAAGCTGAATAAGGATTATGAATCAGATTGGTTGTACGAAGCATGGAAGTCCCGTTTCACGAAAAAAGGTACGACAAGAGCTGAACATCAGAATTGCTTAACAGAATAGGCCACAAGTGCATGTAGTTTTTCTTGTCAGGAATCATCTTTCTCCTTTGTCCTTCATTCTACTCCTTTGTTCAATTCTTCTTCCTGAGTCTGTCTGGTCGAAACAAGTGAGAAATGACTTCAAATTTGCCTCTTTCCAATTGCACGAGATGAGATCTGACTAGCACATCAAAGTGTCCTAAGTCCGGAGAGAACAACAAGTACGCTAAGCTGGTAACAATCAACATGTTTTGGGTTTTGTACAAAAATACCGAGGTTTGGTCCATATCAATTCATGGACAATGCAGCAGAAGTAGGGCCAGGGTGAATGAGTCAAAGGTATATTTCTGTGATAAGATGGGCAAAAAAATATGTTGGACCAGTAACAAGCAAGACATTCCAAGCAAAAATCGAAGGTTATATACCTCAAGGCCAAGGCCAGTGGACAAGTCAAGAAAGAGCAACATATACACAGAGTGGGAAGCAGTGCACGTGATTTGGAATTCATGTGAGACACAAAAGTTGGGCAGATGCCAGTTCACGAATAATTCAAGAAATAGAAGATATTGGGTCTGAATATAGAAAAGATATTTCAGGGATACGCATGACGGAGAAAGTGGTTAACAAGCAAGATATTCAAGTGAAAATCAGCTGTCATGGGAAATATATGGGGTTGGATACGAAGACTAGAAATAATAGTTGGGAAGTTGTGAGTAAGGAGTAGTCAGAAGGTCAGAAGTTTGCAACCAAGTTCAAGACAGTCGGACGAAGCAGATCATAGACAGGAGCGAAGAGAAAACCACCCCCAGCAAGAGCATCACAACCAACCACCGCATTATAAACTAACGAGATTTTTTTTTCTTGATTGAAACATGGGTAGAAAATATTGGTTGTTTCGAAGAAACCCACCATAAGGAAAGGCAAACACCAAACAGAACAGGGAAGACAAAACAAGTTTTAGAGGAAAGCAGTTTCGAAGGAAGATAATCCTAGTTTCGAAGGAAGATAATTCAAGTTTCAAGGGAAAATGGTTCAAGATGCAAAGGAAAACAATGTCAAGTAACAAAAATACATATTTTTAAGTTGTTAAATTTGGGAGCCCGTCCGAAGAACGGAGGTGTACCTTTTTAAGTTTTGAAGTTGGGAGCCCGCCCGGAGAAGGGAGGCATACCTTTTAAGTTTTGAAGTCGGGAGCCCGCCCGGAGAACAGAGGCATACCTTTTAAGTTTTGAAGTAGGGAGCTCGCCTGGAGAATGGAGGCATACCTTTTTTAAGTTTTGAAGTCGGGAGCCCGCCCGAAGAGCGGAGGCGTACCTTTTAAGTTTTGAAGTCGGGAGCCCACCAGGAGAACAGAGGCGTACCTTCTTTTAAGTTTTGAAGTCGGGTGACCGCCCGGAGAACGGAGGCATACCTTTTTTAAGTTTTGAAGTCGGGATCCCGCCTGAAGAACGGAGGCGTACCTTTTAAGTTTTGAAATCGGGAGCCCGCCCGAAGAACGGAGGCGTACCTTTTAAGTTTTGAGTCGGGAGCCCGCCCGGAGAACAGAGGAGTACATTTTAAGTTTTGAAGTCGGGAACCTGCCCGGAGAACGGAGGCGTACCTTTTTAAGTTTTGAAGTCGGGAGCCCGTCCGAAGAACGGAGGCGTACCTTTTTAAGTTTTGAAGTCGGGAGCCCGCCCGGAGAACGGAGGCGTACCTTTCAAGATCAAGAAGTCAGGAACCCATCTGGAGAGAAGAAAAAGAAAACAAGTCAAGTTTCATAGGAAGAGAAGAAGCAGTTCAGAATCAACAATCAGGTATTCGCCTCACGAGAGGAAAACATCTTAGGTGTTCGATACAAGACGACAACAAGGGATTTCACCAAGAGAATACAAGACAACAAGGCAACAAGAGACACAAGATCAAGTTTGAAGGCCTAGATAGGATTTGTAATTCATAGACTATAGTTTAGTCTAGTTTCTTATTTTCTTTTTAGCATGATGTAATAAGGGGATGGTTCGGTGGGCTCCTGCTTGAAAGATAATATCTCATCCCTCAATGCTGCCATGTGCCCCGGTGAGAAAAACTTAGCAATGAACTTATCCACCAACTCATCCCAAGTAGTGATGGAATGGTTAGGAAGTCGCTCAAGCCAATTCAATGCCTTCCCTCTAAGTGAAAATGGGAAGAGTCTCAACCGAAGTGCATCCTCAGACACATTGGTTTGCTTGCTACCCCAACAGGTTTCCACGAACCCCTTGAGATGTTTGTAATCATTCTGAGTGTGAGCACCGTGAAATACCCTCGCTGCTCCAACAATGTTAGCATCACATTAGTAATTTGAAAATTGCACGCCCGGATCCGGAGCGGGACAATTGCACTAGTATAGCCTTGGTTGGGAAGTACTCGAGGAGCCACTCTTGGAGGTGGCAGAGGAGGGTCTGGAATATTTTCATTGGCATTGGCCTGGCGTCCTCTACATTGTCCTTGAGTTACAAGAGGCACCTCATCATCTCCGACATCATCTACCTCCTCCCCCGCAACCACATTTCCAAGAGGGTCATTATTGTTTGCTGCCATTTTGTACCTGGAGTTGTGACACATACAAATTAGTAACGCATAAGGAAAGAAGGACAATACACAAAACTATTTAGATAGATAGCCAAAACCGTTAGCTCCCCGACAAAGGTGTCAAAAAGTGATCGAGGCCAACCCTGTACTACTATAAAGTAGCAAGACCGGTCAAATCAGCTTTTACCCGAGAAGGTCGGGATCGATTTCCACAGGGATCTAGAAATGGGAATTGAGTTTCTATCTAAATTGGAGTTGCGTAATTGTTCCTAATTGAGCTGACTAAAATGAGCACCCTCTGAACCTCATCTTTGCGTACCGCACAGAATGGAGTGCGGCCGCATTGGTCTTATTATACTGAGCTTGGACTTGTTCTTGGTACTTGTGCATGTTTCACTCTTTTTTTAGCTGGTTTTGATGAATTTTCACCTTGTTGACCAAACCTGCAATCAAGTACAACATGTGAGCCTTTGGGACTATTTTGTACACCTTTCTAATCAAAACTCAAGTAAGGAGTGTAAAATGCATCATAATCCCTAGTTATCAACTACCTTGCCCAACTCGAGCTCCTCCTCCTTGATTCGAAATTGCTCCTAGAGTGCACTCTTGCTGCGGATAGCTTGCATCAACTCCTGGTCCATTTTCTCCAACTCCTCCCAACAGCCCGATTACCGGGGTTCGTCCTCAGCCGCTCATGCATCTCGCAGCACCTGTTGCGGTAGCGACGATACTTCTCTAACACCTTCAAGAAAATCTTAGCCCGGATGATGGCCCTGCGAATGATTTCCACTTCTACCATATACATCTGAAAAATGCAAAGACAGGGTTAGAGCAGTATTTTCTGTAATGGTGAAGAAAAACGAAAGTAAAATGCAATGTACTCATAAGCTCATAGTGTCCACCTCATCCATCAAATAAGCATCAGGGACAGGCCGAAGAGCCTCATTTTCGGCTTCGGAACGTAGCAGGCTGAACTGTGGCACCAGATCCTCCCCTTCCGCCAAGAGATTGACACCAGAAGGGATCTGAAGAATACAGGCAGAGCCCCCCATGTAAACCACTGAGTGAGTAAGGCCCTCTTCAAACATCCTGACATCATCAGGGTCCAGGTCCGACTCGAATTCGTAGTCCTCGACCACCACGCCTTTTCCTTTTTCTACTGCTGAAGAGGAGCCACGACCTGCTGCAGAAGATGAGGGTACGTCCAAAATTATAACGGCGACCCCAGAAGTTTGATTCTCCGCCACGACAGGTTGTTAATCACCGACAACAGCAGGAATTTATGATTGAGCCGAGGCAATGGTGAGAGTTTCTGATTGTTGGACACGGACACGGACACAGACACTGACAACTGCGACGGCGGGTTCCTTCCCTACAAGGAGGAGCCTGACAACACCCTCTCCAGAGCCCGTCGTGGGAGAGTCATCCAGATGAATTAATGTTGGGGGCGCAGTCTCCAACTCCACTCTCTATCTCTTCGACGGCCCCTCTTCTTCCCCAGTAGATGGTGATTCACTCTTTGGGCGAACAACACTAATCGGGACCTCACCCTGAGAAGTGTCCCTCATGGGAGTAACCAAGGCCGCAGACTCAATTGAAGCAGCCCTCGATGAAGGTCGGGTGATGGGTACCACGATAGGATGAGCAGATGCGGCCAGCTGATAAAAAGCTAACAGAGGGGCCCTTGCTCTCCGCACTCTCTATGACATCGACAAACGACATATAAGAAGCTAAGCAAAAAGAGAGAACAGCAGACAGAAACGTTACCTCACCTGTAAGGGGCCTGCGGCCGAACCTTTCATGAAAGGTCGACCATGTGCGAATCCCCACTGTATGGAGAAGGATGGCACTCACCCATTCATGAATACCTTCAGCAGGCGGAGGGGGAAATCTCTCAGCTGCAAAGACGTGATAAAGTTTAGTACCATTACAGAAAATGGTCGGGTATTTCACCGACTAAAAATACGAAAACTTACACACAAAGTTCCACTTCTCAGGGAATCCCTTTGGGTCCGCCACTATGTGTTCAATCCGCACATAAAATAATTCTCGTAGAAATGACGGTTGGTCCTGTCGTCCATCTTCACCACCAGACTCCTCGACCCCCGAGGACGCATATGAACATCGAATCACGAATAAGTTATGGAGCAAAGACACTGAGCATATAGTCCAAAGCGACCTCATGACCGGCGAGTTTCGCGTACTTAAGCAGCATAAGGAATAACTTGTACAAATACGGCGAAAGTTGAGCGGGGAAAACCTCGTAAAAACGGCAAAAAACCACCACCAATAAAGGAAGAGAAAGTGTATAACCTATAAGGAAGGGGTAGGCGTAGATCACGCAGTACCCAGAGGGCGGTCGAAATGAACTATGTCTTTCCCCACTGCCAGCCGCATATCAACGTAATTGTGGATTCCCCACCTTTCCTTCAACTTTACAATGTCCCTTTCTCTCATAATGGAGGAGACAGGTTCCGGTTCCGCCCCAACGCGAATACTGAATTCAGTCGGTTCTCTCCCAAGTCGAGGCAAGGTCTTAGTGACTGATCGGATCTCCTCATCTTCCACCGCATCTACTCCTCTGGCAGCCTGAGCAGCACTTTCCGGTACCAGATTAGTGGCAAGGAAATTGTCGCAAGAAGAATCACCAGCCATTTTTGTCAGAAAACACGCCAAAGAAATAACAGAAAGAAGGGATGAAAATTTTCAGTGAACAAGGGGATAAGCAGAAATTTGAGGTATCGGAAAGAAAGTATATCTGCTAGATTCTCTCAAGAAAAAGATGAAGAAGTGTGTTAATTGAATGATAAGCTCTCTCTATTTATAAGAGACATAAATCCCCCGAGCACAAAACCCAAGAGTCGCCTATCGAATCTGATAGGGCACGAGAGGTTTCAGTCCCTCAGGAATGTGTGTAATAGTGGTGGTGACCACGACATAACGTTGTAATACCAAATGATTTTTCGATTTCAAAACCATCGCAATGATCCATAGGAATCAACAGAACGACGCCATTCCGCTAAAAATCCAAGAAATGTAACTAAGGAATGAAGAATCGCAAGTCAGATTTCTCTCGAATTCACAACAATCATGATCTGTCTGCCGAGCCCGACAGGGGACGACCCCGACAGACGGAGGGACTAACTGTATTGGTCAAAATCTGATTTTCGCGACCAAGTTGACCAACATCTCACCTAAATAATCTGGTAGTGATAAATAATATAGCCCACTCCATATCTCCTCCTCGACATCCGACGAGTCAGCAAGAGAGATGCCTAAAAGTGCAGCTAAGACACATTGGAGGCAAGAAGACATGGGGGCTAGCAAAGGGCAAGGGTGACACAACTACATATAGCAAGAGAAAGCTTTTAACAAGGGGGGATGCTCCTTCTCTCTCTCTCGGGGAATGGCCAAATAGCTCTCTTCTAATACTCTTGAAAAAGATTCATAAATCCTTAGGAAAACATGTAAAGTGGTCTCCTCATCGATTGATGGGAAATATAGCATTAGATCTCAATAAGAACATTTACATTCTCTTTATCTTGTGTATGATCCATGTTGTTAGCTCTTTGATTTGGAGTTTGTTATGTCTGACTAAGATTTACCCCTTCATCTTTGATTGATTTGTTCAAAAAGACTTCAATAACTTTTGAGTCAAACAGTGTATGCTCTTAGACGCACATTCTACCTTGAATGGACTTGCACCTCACCATGCAAAGTGGAGTACACTCTGCACATATTGTTCAATATGTATCCAACATGACTAATTACTAACAGAGGTGGATCTAGGATTTAAAGTTGGCGGGTGTCAAGATTTCCTTTAATGTACACCTTATAATAACTACTAATACATAATTTATTCAGAACGTTTGTCTGATTCTTTTTTTTTTAGTTTATTTGGGTAATTTAATAAGCATTTTATTTGCAAATATAAAAATTATACCAATTTTTTAGACCCTACTTATATAATTTCACTGAGTATATATGCTATTATTGTCATATGAAAATTATATCTCAGTCATTAAGAAGCAAATATAATTAACATGTTAAAGAAGGAATCACACTTTTAAGCTTGCGAAATATTCATCATAAAATTTATTACTAAAGAGATTTAAATTATATTTAACAATCATAGAATAACACAAACTTTTATGTTATAATAAAAAAATAAATATAAATTAATATAATTTTGATCTCAATCTAATTATCAAGACCCAAGTTTTTTGATTTTGAAAGAAGAAAACTAAAAGATTTGAGATTAAGAGAAATGCGTATATTATGAAATTTTTAAATTTTGGAGGCTCTTTTTGAGTGTTCTTGCTAAATATCATAGATAAAGTAATAGAATAGAGGGAAAAAAGTAAAATTAATAAGCGAGAAATAGGAAATTGGGAGATAGCCAAAAAGGAAAATGACTGGGAGAAAAGAAATAAAAAGCACAACGAAACGGGAAAGTAGACAAGGTTCAAGATAAATTCGAACTTGAATTTCACACACGAGAAAAGCATTCAAAAAGGTTTACCAGTCATGGCACATTTGTCTAATTTGCGATGGGATGGCAGGATCATATATTTAACCTAGTTTAATTTCTTTTATACATAAATATATGATAGTTTTACCAACCGAGCGGGTGCCATACCACCGCCACCCATAAGGGTGGATCCGCCCCTGATTACCAAAGATCATTCCAAGAATGCAAAACGTTTATTCAATATATACTCTTTGTTCCAATTTATATGATACATTAGTTAATGTGGGTGTTGAAGACGTACAACGTGACATGAGCAGCGGTTAAGACGATCTACTCATATATGGAACATCACACTTATTCTGAACTCACTGACTCTTGGTGTTGTAACTTACTACCCCATGCTTTATTTCTGTCACGAGGATGCGTACAATTCAAAGTTCTGATGATCATAACACAATGTATGGAGTATTTAAATGCATATACATGCCCTGTAGGAAATAGAAGGAAAACGCACTTATTGAATACGTTATGACTTGTTTTATTTTGATGGTCATTTTCGAGTCTCCTCCACCACAATCTCAAATGAAATTATCCATGGAATTGTGCGCCGTATGAAACTTACGTGCATGTCTGACCATTTTACAAGTATTAACTATTTCTCACCAAATAAAGACATCAAATAACTTTGCCTAGATAGGCATATGTATTATCAAAAATATGACTTCAACTTCTAGATCTAGGATGAGGGCTAAGGGCAGGATTGCATCTTGTCTCATTTACAATAGGGAATAGCAAGTGGTATTAAAATTAAGAGTAGCCATCTCGTATATTCCTTAAATATATGTGGATTCCATGCCTCATGGCACTGAGATACACTTTCATCTGACTATTTGACATGTGATTCCACATAGATGTTTATCATTTAAAAAGTAATTATAGATTACGTGACATATATAGTAAGTGAAATTAACAACCTGAAAAATAGGACAAATAACCTTATAGAATGCAACAATCTTTCATAACATATATATATATATATATATATATATATATATATGGATGAAACTGTTCACAGATGGTGCACTGAAACTGGTGCAACCAACATTTTTGCTATGAAAAGATTGGTTCAAAATATAACAATAAGATTTGGAAGAATGTAGTAAACTGCTGCACACTGGTAGTAGTAGACAAATGTGATATGGTGTCAAAAGGACTAGGTGAATTACTAGGTCTTGAGATTGAATTTCATTTCTTGTTAGTATTACTCTTCCCACCATAGTTTCTCTGGTCAGGCAATATGTCCGACTAATTATAGTTTCTTTTTCCCTCCAAGTTTGATCTGACTTGCTAATAATATGTTTCCACTGCTCAAAGGTGTACGTCCTCTACTTTTATATACCACTTGTACATCAAGATTTTTCCCTACCACATTAATAGAATTATTATTACTTCCAAAGCAAAAAGAAGAAAAAGAAGTACTTTTATATGTTCTGATAAGGAATATCTGCTAAGAAAAAGGAATCCAACAACTGCATGAAAGATTGTAAGGAATTATTTTCAACATTGTAACTAAAATGTAAACAGAAGCTTAAGTGATAACTTCAAGTTCCTGAAATGACAATGTAACTAAAGAAGAAATTATATAGTTTTTTTGTCTATGCATAATCCCAAAAAAAATGTTACAGATATAGGCCTACTGAACTACTTGCATCACAATAGGGGAATAGAAATCTCTTTAAGACGTTCTTGAAATCATCTCATCACCGTCTGTGAACTCCAAAACAAGTATTCATAGCCACCCCTTAGCTAATATCTTCTTCATCCTGAAAGCTGAGATTCAATGTTTGCAACTTGAAACCAGAACCTTGTATGGTTTCAACCAAACTGGAAGAGACCCCTGTAGCTTGTATTGTCGTTTGCTTTGTTAACTGCATCAAATAACAAAATAGATCAACACCGAACCAGGAATATATGATGCCATGTTTTCATCTCTTGGCTCTTCAAATGCCCTATTGAACTTCTGAATGTAAAAAATACAGACATGTCTTTAAATGCTTCTTATGTTCTTTTGCAAGTGAAGTTCTGAGTAAACTTTTCTCCATGTTTGGATTATACAGGTGTTATTACGTAACTCACCCTATATATTACTAACATTTTGTTGGCTAAAAATTAGACAATGAAGATCCCAGACACCCACAAATCCTTTCCGGCTCTCTTCTCTGCAGTGGGATCCTAACTCTCACGCCAGCAAGGATACTTCTATAAATTGAAGGTTGTAAGCTGAAATGAGGAACCCAGGTTCGAACTCTGATGGAAATAGGTGATAACTTTACCTTCCCACTTTTGTACGCTTGTTCTATGTTGTCAATGAAATTCTTATACCTATTTTCTGTACTTCGTATGCTAGGGGAAATAGCAGCTTCAAAGGACATTTTTGACATTGTTAGACATTCTACAGAAGATTTTGCAGTTCAAAATGTAACAAGTACTTTAACACCTTTTATTCCAGTTAATTTTGAAGAAGAAATGAGAACTTTTTTATTAATTTTATGCAGTGTCTCTAAAGTGCATTACGCTGCTTAGGATGTCAACTTTCTACAGCAACTTTTTCTCTAACAAAATATACTACTATAAACGAGTAAATACAAGAGAAGCATTATAAATGTAAATCACCTCCACGCTTGCAATGCCCTCAACGACTTTAACTTTGAGATCTGTAATTCCTTCTATCTCCTGTATATATATGGACAGGCAATGAAGGTCAAATCACAACTATTCTTAAATTCTAAGCTATTATTAGCTACAATCTACTGTTTTAACGGAAAATTCCCTTCAGGCAATATCACTACAAATTTGGAATAAAGATGGAGAAACAGATATAGCTCTCAACCAACACTCTCAAAATCAATAGCTCATTACTGCAACTTCTGAACACCAAGAATCTGATGAGTATTTTTACCTGTACCTCGATTCTAGGTTATAAAATTTCAGATATATCTTGTTCCAAAAGA
Organism: Nicotiana glauca; assembly: GCA_026770625.1. Taxonomy (NCBI): domain Eukaryota; kingdom Viridiplantae; phylum Streptophyta; class Magnoliopsida; order Solanales; family Solanaceae; genus Nicotiana; species Nicotiana glauca. The sequence goes on from MU739958.1 coordinate 40,001, forward strand.
AAATAATTTAAATGTGTAGAAACCTCAGAACATTTTGCTTTCTCTAATTTGTCTCCTAAAGTTTAAGAACCCCATGTTATTTATTTTCCACAACAATGTAGTTGTTAGTCTTACTGGTGTTCTACAAGTACATTAAATTACAGAGAAAAAGAAAAATGCAGAGTCCCCTGCAACTTCAACTACATTGTATTTCAAATGCAAAGACAACTGAAATCTTTAAGAAAAGGTGGACAAATTGGCATGTACAACATAAAGATCTGAACTTCATACTGAATTACCTCTAAAGCCTTTGTCACATTAGGAATAGCTGCATCACTCATTGTTCCTTCTGCCTGTGATAATAATATTAATTCAGTTATCATTCACAAGAAAATCCACAACTAACAATTTGAAAGAAAGAAAAAACGAAGCAAAAACAACACATCGAACGCTTGAGTATTACAACAACACACCGAGTATATCCCACAACGTGGGGTCTGGGGAGGGTAGTGTGTATGCAGACCTTACCCCTACCTTGTGAGGATAGATAGGTTGTTTCTAATAGACTTGGCTCAGGAAAGCATAAGCACCACATTAATGAAAATATAAACAAGAAGGGACAGTACCAAAAACCCATATAAAAGCATAATAAAAACAACAAGGCAGTAAGGTGATCAACAATGAAAGAAAACAACGGTTAGCCATAAAATCCTACTACCAACAGAAAGCGAGACCGCGTGCCAATACTACTGTTATGAATAGTCTAGACTACCTACTCTACTACCCTAATCCTCGACCTCCATACTTTCTAGACAGTATTTGACAATCATTTATATGGATTATTCTCCGAAACCATGTCATACCAATATGAAAATGACTGAAATTCATTACTACCAGAGCTCATCATAATTTAACTATTCTAACTCTGAGCATCAACCTACTACAACCTTCCTCCTTTACCGGGACATGGTAAACTCACATAGGTGGAGTTCTTGACAAAATTAAACAACTTAGCCTTAGTCCCAAACAAGTTGGAATCTGCTATATGAATCCTCGCTGACCAATGTCCCCCATTTAAATTCAGCTCAGGCCAACATTTTACAAACTAAAAAAAAAATGAAAAGTGCTAGAAGTAAGGTCAGAGGGCTAAACCTGAAAGAACATGGTGAGGACATCGGAAGGGGAGACAGAAACAGAAACAGTCTGATCAACGGTAGTTGTCGGAGCAGCAGATGCTTCATCGACAACAGCAGTGGCACCTTCTTCCTCAGTGGCGGACCATATCCTAGTATTTCTCAAAGGTGCCTTCGCTTTCACCAAACACCGAGAGTAAGAATAGCCGACGCTATTGCTCCGGTTCCTTTGGAATTGAACGAATTGAATTGGGAATAATTGGGGAAGAGCAATAGATGAAGAATGGGGAATTTGAGAATGAGATTTTGCTCTGCAAACCGAAAACGCTGAGACGGTGGCCATTTCTTTTCTCCACACTACTTCCTCACACTGATTCTTTTACTTCTTATCCAGAAGCCAAAGCACAAAAGGAAAGGACTGTGGATATTTGGGACAAAATAATGCGAAAATTCGAATCAAACCCAAAACCAAATTGTTTGGTTTGGTTTGAAATTTAAAAACCGATCGAATTTGGTTTAGTTTTGGTTTTAATTAAAAAAAATTAAATCAAATCGAATATAATAGTAGTTATTTTAAATTTATTATTACACCTATATATATATATATATATAAAAATACTTTTATACAAAGTTTTAAAATTTTTATAGTAAATATTAAGGGCATTTGCATCTATACTCCTTTTTGTGTCACGTTTTAACTCGTGCCCGCTTATAATTTTTTCGCATAACTTCAGCATACAGGGCTGAAGTAGCAAAGGCAATCACACAAAATTTCAGCATTCTAGTAGACGGGCCTGAAGTAGCAAGTGTGCTAACCAAGTGTGCTAAAAAATTTATTTGTAATTACTTAACTTAAGCATAGTAGCTGAAGTTTTGTTCTCTATTTGCATTGCTGAAGTTTTTGTTTTTGTAACTGGCGAGTTTTTGTTTTATAACTGGCAAAGTTTTTGTTTTGTAATTATCGAACTTCAACTCTAGAGCTGAAGTTATTTAGCTCATTTGTAAGAACTTCAGCACTATATAAGCTGAAGTTTTTGAAAAAGCATTCTAACATACTATATATATAATCAGATTGTCAACAGTATCTAAATCATAAATTTTGGAAACAATAAACGTAAAAAGAACAGAATTATCATTGTCTACTAACTTACGTGGAAATATTCATAAATTATTTTCTATTAACTTATGTAATTATTTATAATTTGTTTTTAAACAATCTGATAAATATATTTATGGCAATCATCCCATGAACTGAAGTTCCATAGCAGCATCAACAACAGCAGAACAAAGAAGAAGAAGAAGAAGAAAACGAAGGAGGAGAAGGAGGAGGAGAAAGGGGACTGAAGTTATTTAAAAAGTGGGTACAAGTTAAAACTTTTTAAAAAATTGTGTATAGTTTAAATGGGGGCGACCAAATAGGGCGCCCCGTGCAATTTTCAGAAATATTAATCGTTTGCACTTTTAGTACAGTTCTTTACCTTTACATTCTAATTTAATTAGTAGTTTTCTTTTGTTAAGTGTAAGAATTGATTTCATGTTAAAAATAATATATTTTTAATTGAGTCCTTAAATTATTCATCACTATTTGATTCAATTATCATCAATATATCTTGATAAGTAATAGATTTCTCAAAGGGCAATTTATTTGATAGTGTTGCGTTGAAAATGTGATCGCTGAAATGTGTGTTTGGTAGTGTATGCCTTATATTTAAGAAAAAACTGACAAATAACCGAAAAAACGACATAAACCGAATCGAGAAAAAATCGACTTAATTGGTTTGGTTTGGTTCTAATATTTGAAAAACCGACTTACTTGGTTTGGTTTCTTTTTAGGAATAAACCGATTCAAACCGAACCATGAACACCCCTACCAGTTAGTATTAGTAGTACTAAATATCGAATATATAATAGTTAAAAAAACTTGGGGAAAAATAGTGTCGCCAATTTTACTCGTCGACTAAAACTTTTCCTTTTCTTTATTCTATAATATAACAAAGACAAAATTGGAAAAAGAAATATCAAATTTCTAACTCATTATCTTTTGTTATCCATATAGTTTCTCGAGTTCTTAGCGGCAACTACAACCTTTTAGTGATAAATAAATAAATAATAAGTGTTAAAAATTACTACTTCCGTTTCAAGTTAAATGAGTTATTTTCCTTTTTAGTCTGTTTCAAAATAACTGACATATTTCTAAATTTTAAAATAACTCAACTTTAAACTCTTCATTTTATCCATTTTACCCTTAATGAGGCTTCGTTTTTTTTTTTTCTTAAACTCTGTGCCGAGTCAAACTATCTTATCTAAATTGAAACGGAGGGAGTAGATAGTTCAACCTTATGGTCATTTAGTCTCAACAATAAGGACTAGTATATAACAAGAATATTTATAGTGTATACCCCATCCTATAATTCTTCTACAAAAAAAAAACGAATTGCTGAGAGAACATATAGAACAAATCCACACTGAAAACTTAAATACTCAAACTATCGTCCTAAGTGGCTAAGTGATTTAGAAACCGTATATGTAGATAGTCTTCAAAATCTTCAGTCTATGTATATATTTCTTCTTTCCGTCATTCGCTCTCAAGAAATATCGTTATAGCTTTTCACCCCATCTTTCTTGTATACCGACTTGTTAACTCAATTAGACCTACTAATTTTCATAGCACCTGAAACCAGAGAATAGTTTATTCGAGTACACCCTAAACACAAGTTGCAATAGTCCAGATGCATAATTAGGTTACATGCACATAATTCAGATCATATATCTACAAGGAACAAAACGTGGTTTGAGACCACAGAGAACCCATTACTTCATTCTTCCTTTCCAATAATTGAGGTAGTTGGTAACTTCACAGTATTATGTTATTTCATGTCACATTCCACTTGAATTTCACCATCTGCACAAACAAAATTTTTATCAGATTTCTCATAGGAAAATGAGGATCTTTTTAAACACAAAACAAGGGGCCCAAGAGAAAGACCCTTACTCTTGAGATACACAGCTAAATTTGCCTGGGCATCAGCTTCAGTGTTGCCTTCCTGATATGTTAAACAAGTAAAGCAAAACTCTCAGAAGGGGATGAAAGGATAGCTTCCAATGACTACAAGAAAGGAACGATTATGCGAACAGTGAATATGAATAAATAAATTATGAACTCTCCATCACAGGAAAAGAGAGATCATATAGCTCATCAGCAAGAAGAGAGAAATTGTATATCGCATAAAGTAAACATGACATTCGAACACACTTCACTTGCACCTCTTATGGTCTGGGGATTGTAAAAGAACACACGCACACATTGCAATTTTATCACATAAATAACATGCAGATATAAGATATAACAAGAACCTCGGCACATCAAAATTCTGATAGACAAGTTCAGTATAGAGCACAATCCGAATTAGCAAAAGGGGAAAGTTGGTCATACTCTTAATATATGGTTGATCTGGAATGATATAAACTGATCTTTAAGCTCTTTGACGATCTTGGATAGCTCAGCCATGTTCTGGTTCTTACATTTCCAGATTCCCTGAGTCTGTTCCATGACAAAATTTGTAAAGAACAAGCGATTGACCCATAAGTAGTTCCAGCAAAAGAATGACACCAAATGCATAGGCGTATTCAGCTTGGGAGATACGGGTTCACGTGAACCCATACTCTTCTCCCTAAATCATGTATAATAATGTGTTATTTCTTCAAAACTACTTAAATATATGCGTGTGAACCCATGCTCAAAGACTTTTATGGTGTAACTATTACTGGGTGCACCTTTAAAAGTGAAATTAGCGGTTCAAATCCCACTCCGAATGGTCTTATTTTCAGCATGGAGTATAAATATATGTGAAAATTACTGAAATTTTAAAAAGAATATAATTTTGAACCTATAATTTCAACAGTGTAGAGGGTTCATGGTAAAAGACTAAAGTTATACCCGTCAAATATAAATTCTAGTTGCACCTCTTTACAATAGTGCACCCATCCTCTTGAAATCCTGGATCCGCCTCTGACCAAATGTAATATAATAGCACTGTGAGCTCACATATGATCTCATTGAAAGACCACGTGGCTTCAAATTTTTTTTTATTTGTTGGGAAGAATCGCTTCAGTTTCAAACTGGTTTAGATGTAGCTTAGAATGGTAGTGCGAAATATCATATAGGTTGCAAGGGAAAGAATAGCTTCACACTGGTTTAGGTGTATCCTAGGATGGTATTGGGTAAGGTACCATCAAGACGGTAAGCGTATACCGAACCAAAATTCCTATTGAACTAGGTAGCCTGAATATGTCTCAAATCCTATACTCCTAAACCAGTCACAGCAAAATCTCTCAGGTATTCTGCAAAATAAATATATAAAAACAATTTCCTTACTTAATTGTGAACCTACACTTTGTTCTCTAACATTCACCTTGGGATGTTGAGAAGCAAGTTTTCCCAGGACAGGCGAGAAAGCAGAACTAATTGACTAATTTACTAAAGGGGCAGTGGAAAATAAGCAAAAACCGAAACAAAAAAGCAGAAGTAAGAAGAACGAGAAAAGAAGACCTGCATGCAGACAAGTTTTGAGTCGCCCTGAACTTTAATATGTTTGAAACCTTTCTCAATAGCATATTTTAGCCCTAAGATTAGGCCTCTGTATTCAGCAACATTGTTAGTTGCAACACCCACACCTTCGCGCAACCGGAAAACCTACAGAAAAGGAATTACAAGTCGAAAACCTGTAAATTTTATGGTGACAAACCACATCGTCTAAACGGATAGGGAGCATACCATACTTCCATCACCAGCATGTAGAACAGCCCCGGCACCAGCTAGTCCAGGATTCCCCTTTGAAGCCCCATCAAACTCAAGAGTGCAAGAACACTGCATATAGGGGGGCTGAAGGTATCAATTTATAAGATGTTCCTCCAAGCTAGAAGCAAAGATCTCATTAAGATAGTAGCACTTAAAAGAAAATAGGACATTGACCATATTACAAGCGAGTCACAGACTACCTTTTTTGCAAAAATGAAATAAGACCAATGTGGCTAATCAATGTCTTTTCATGTCATGGAAGACATGATATCATGACTAGGAACTGAAGTGCAAACAGAATTAATACACTAAAGTATGGCTGAAAAGTCAAAACATAAGTCCAAACAGAATCTTCTTTTTTTTAAGCACATAAGTCCAAAATCTTGTATGTTTTTTAAAATCAAGTGACGTATAATCTTGTATGTTCCTTATAAGGGATAAGTAATCTTGAATGTTATTTCAATGGGAAATTTCTATCACTTGCGTTCTTTTTGGCTCGTAATGGAAGTGCTCCACGTGAAACAGGTTAGTATGCTCCAAATACATTTGTATTCTATAATAGACTTATCACACAAAAGTAAACTTTGCCACAAATCCTCAAACTTTGGACATTTACTGAACTTACTCCTGGAAAGTTGCATTTCGTCCTCACAAATTGATTTAAGAGTCACTTGGCCCCCTTCGTTCGGCATTGCCAAATCAGGACTTTTCAACATATACAATAGACTAAAACAATTTTCTCTTATCCCAATACATATTGACTTTTAAGCCTCTTTTTTCCATTAGCTCAAATAAGCATCACTTTCCTAACTACTGCTTGTTCATCAGCACCATAATGTAAAAAAGAAATAGGAGCAAGTCCTTACCAAGGCTAACAGCACCCACCTACCCATCCCCTTCAGAAAATCAACAAACAGGTAAAGTAGATAATGACAAGTATTTTTGCATATTGATGCAAAAAAAAAAATAAAAGAAACTTACACAATATGACGAAATTGGGGGAACTTCAAGGAAATTGTCTAATTTGGCATGTTTTTGCTGACCAGCAGCTGAAAACGAAGGAGATGCCACCACCTCCGTCTGAATGAAGGAAATAATCATGTGAATATCAAAGGCTCCACAGATTACATTTTCATAATAGCAAAACTTTTTCACTATACTGACTCTATCTGATCAATGAAAGAATAATATGGATTGACTCGTTGACCATTAAGAGATTACCTGCACCCTCTTCTCCTGAAAATTCTTCCCAATAATTTTATCTTTGGAAGAGCCAGGTTGCTGCAAAAACATAAAAAGAAAAAAAAATTACCATGCATGAAATGGTCCTTGATGTAAACCTGAAACTACAAAAAAAATGTCAAAATAATCAAGGCACAAAATGTAGGTTATCTATAGACTGCTGAATTTGACAGAGAAAAAGGAGACAGACATTTCACTAATTGATTGCAGAAACATCTGAACCTTTCAAGTTTAGTCTAACTGCAAAATGTAAAAGCAGTATTATGCGCATTCTGTAATACCAGTCAGTGGCCGAAAGACACAAAATGGGGGAAGTAGTGGACATGACGGCAATTGACCGAGTACTAAAAAATCCACCAAGTGATTATACCGATCATTTGCTTTCCATCTATTTACTGGTGCTTGTGATGTTATTATTTATATGATTTTTGTTGATGGTACTGATATATTGTCTCTTTTCATCTTCTTGAGCCGAGGATCTATCGTAAACAACCTCTCTACACCCATGGGTTAGAGGTAAGGTCTGCGTACACACTACCCTTCCCAGACCCCACTTGTGGGATTTTACTGGATCGTTGTCGTTGTTGTTGTTGTTTTAAGAGCTACAAGAAGTATTTTCTCTTACTTCGACGATTAGATGAAAGTGAAGCTAATAGGAAAACGAGATGGAAATAACTGTTGTAAAGAGAGAAATAACAGTTGCATCCAATGTATACAACTGTAGACAATGCGATGCAAAGAAGATATTACGACTAGGCAAAAAAAACATAGTACCAACTTGAGCGAATACAACATGTAAATAGCTACCACTAGGTTGCCAAAAAAAAGCCACCAAGTGGAGTGAATACAACATGTAAATCACTACCACTCGGTTGCCAGTAACATAGTTTAAAGATCACAAGGGGAAGCAATTCAGCCTGATAAAAAAATTTAAGATGAAAAATCATGCAGTCAGTGAAGGCCCGCGGTGCACTCAAATGTGTCTATATCATGACAACAAAAGGAATTGTACAAAACTTAAAAGGGAGGACAATTTTAGCACCCCCAATTAGCCAAAATTTGACCCAACTATCATCAATTAGATGCGACAACTAAGTCTATCGCTAGGTTAAACTCCTCAAGTGCAGAAGAGGGCATATGAGTCCTAAATTACATAGTGAAACAGCAAACAATGTTCGGTAACATTAAAATGATCAACTTTCTAACCCGAAAAGGACATGGGATGAGTATCCCGAAGAGATCATCTCGGACATCGCTGAAATCCATAGAATACATAGCATTCTTGAGTCCATGAGAGGCCAGATACTCTTCAGATTCCTTAGCCAGACGGTACCCTTTAAAAACACTTATGGCTGGTTCACCAACCTGAAAGATCAGAAGAAAATAACAAAATATTCAGAGGAAAAAGGAACACCTAGTTAATATTATTGCTTGAGCTCTAAAAATCAACTAAGCCTCACCCCAAACTAGTGGAGTCGGCTATATTGCATGCATTTTGCTTTATTTCTTCATCATTGTTCAAAAAATATTCATAATTACATGTTTGGCCATAAATATCATTCATTTTCTATATTATATGATGTGTGGCGTACCCAAGTCGATTTTTTCAGTACGTGTGCCTCCGTCCCAAAAAAAGGATGTATATTCCGGACATTTATCGTGGGTGCTTCTAGATATACTTGTAGTTCAGTATTTTCAAATAATTGTTTGGTCATCATTATTTGTAAATGTTGAACTGCAGTATTTGAAATACACGTGGCGATATTGAAAAACTTCTTTGAAGAGCGTTTCAAGCGAAATAATGGTTTTTACTCACAAAACTACAACTTTTCTTTTCAGTAAAGTCATGTCAAAACACAAATTCAACATTTAAAGGAGTACTCTTTTAACTTCAACTCAAATACTCTATTTTCTCAACTTCAACCAAATATTGTCCGACTTTAAATAGTCATTTTTTTTCCAACTTCCCCCAACTCTTCTTATAATTGAGGCCTAACCTAGGTAAAAACTTACTCACACTAGCTAGGTGTTTGCACCGAACCAATAGGTGCATGCCATGTATTTAAAAATAGTCTCGAATCACTTAACCAGTGGTAATTACTACACATTTTCACATAATAACACTTAAGCATGGTAAATTGCTACAGTTTGGTGTAAACACCCGGTGCGCATAAGTATTTACCCCCTAAACGATCCCCCTCCCCCAAAGAAGTAGTCTAATAGATAACCAGAGCCGCCTTTGGCCCAAAAGCAGAAGACGATAAAAGTAAAAGAAACATACAGAAGTTCGGAGCAGAGCTTGTAAATCGCTCAAGTTCTTATAAACACTGATCACATCCCCTTTACGAACAACATAAAAAGCGTCCTTTTCGTCCCCCATTTATTTGTCCAACTCCAACGCCTTTACTTGACAGTGCAAGTTACTCCACCACTGTACCAACACATTATAACTTAGTAAAAGCAGAAACAGAAATAATAAATACTAGTCCAAATTCCATTGACAAAACTCTATTCAAACAACAACTCAAAGGACAATATACAGTCAATATTTTACCTCAACCTGTATGATCAGTGTAGTTAATTTAGTAACATTGAAACTCAATTACTACTCCCTACATTCCAATTTATGTGGCACTCATTACTTTTTAGTCAGTCCCAAAAACAATGTTTCATTTTTATATTTAGAAACAATTTAACTTTAAATTCCACTTTTACCTTAATGAGTTAATTTATAGCCACACAAATATCTAATACTTGTTTTGAACCACAAGTTTCAAAGTTCTTTTCTTTCTTAAACTCCGGTGCCCATTCAAATAAATTGGGACAGAGGGAGTATATGATTTAGGCATAAATTTTTGTTTAAAAACCTAATTTAAGCAAATTGAGAATGAATTAGGGTTTCGAAACACAAAGTGGAAGAATTCTTACCGAGGAGAGGAGCAGAGTGAAGGAAGTAGTTCGTGGGAGGGTGAAGAGAGGGAACTTTTTAATGGAGTTTTTTAGTCAGGCGCAGCTGATCTCTGCACTCACATACTTTCAGTTTCGGAAGTCGGGTACATGTCGAGCTGATTTTGGTCCGAAACTGCATTTGTGGGCTGCTTGGCGGGATAATCACTATTGGGCTATCCAGTTACGTACATTTACGGCCCATTAGCCCATTAAGGTACCAGGTACGTATAACCAGGATCTTTATTGGAATAGTCGATTGGATTCACCGTTTATTTATTATAGCCAATATTCATCAATTATGATTGATTATACACGATTATATAGTAAAAATTATACGGGGCATTCTATTTGGTCGCACTCATTTAACATATATATATTTTTTTTTAACTTTTAATATGTACCCACTTTTTAAATAACTTCAGTCATATTTCTCCTCATCCTTCTCCTCCTTCATTTTCTGCCATTTTTGAGTTGCCAACACACTCCACTTCAACTGCACCTCTTTTGTTAGTGTTTAAAGACGCAAAGGTACGATTCAGGATTTTAAGGTTGTGAATTATTTGTAATTATGTAGATATAATACTATAATACAAAAAATTTAAATTAAGGATAATGGATTTTAGATCGAACTCAACTAACAATGAATTGGAGTTTGGCAGTGATGAAAATGAAGAGAGAGAGAATGGACATATGGTTTATGCTTGTTTGATGCGTTTGAGACAAAGACCAACTTGAAGGTGGGGACTTCAGCTCTAGAGCTGAAGTTCGACCGTTACAAAAAAAAAAAAAAAAATTCAGCGCTAGAGCGTAAGTTCACCAGTTACAAAACAAAAACTTCAGCTCTAGAGCTGAAGTCCGCGAGTTACAAAATAAAAACTTCAGCTCTGGAGCTGAAGTTCGCGAGTTACAAAATAAAAACTTCAGCTCTGGAGCTGAAGTTCGCGAGTTACAAAATAAAAACTTCAGCTCTGGAGCTGAAGTTCGCGAGTTACAAAATAAAAACTTCAGCTCTGGAGCTGAAGTTCGCGAGTTACAAAATAAAAACTTCAGCTCTGGAGCTGAAGTTCGCGAGTTACAAAATAAAAACTTCAGCTCTGGAGCTGAAGTTCGCGAGTTACAAAATAAAAACTTCAGCTCTGGAGCTGAAGTTCGCGAGTTACAAAATAAAAACTTCAGCTCTGGAGCTGAAGTTCGCGAGTTACAAAATAAAAACTTCAGCTCTGGAGCTGAAGTTCGCGAGTTACAAAATAAAAACTTCAGCTCTGGAGCTGAAGTTCGCGAGTTACAAAATAAAAACTTCAGCTCTGGAGCTGAAGTTCGCGAGTTACAAAATAAAAACTTCAGCTCTGGAGCTGAAGTTCGCGAGTTACAAAATAAAAACTTCAGCTCTGGAGCTGAAGTTCGCGAGTTACAAAATAAAAACTTCAGCTCTGGAGCTGAAGTTCGCGAGTTACAAAATAAAAACTTCAGCTCTGGAGCTGAAGTTCGCGAGTTACAAAATAAAAACTTCAGCTCTGGAGCTGAAGTTCGCGAGTTACAAAATAAAAACTTCAGCTCTGGAGCTGAAGTTCGACCGTTACAAAAAAAAAAAAAAAAATTCAGCGCTAGAGCGTAAGTTCACCAGTTACAAAACAAAAACTTCAGCTCTAGAGCTAAAGTTCGCCAGTTACAAAATAAAAACTTCAGCTCTAGAGCTGAAGTTCGCGAGTTACAAAATAAAAACTTCAGCTCTAGAGCTAAGTTCGCCAGTTACAAAAACACAAACTTCAGCTCTAGAGTTGAAGTTCGCCAGTTACAAAATAAAAACTTCAGCACACTTGCTACGTCAGGCCCGTCTACTAGAATGTAGAAGCTTTACGTGATTACCTTTGCTACTTCAGCTTCATATGTTGAAGTTATGCGAAAAAGCGGGTATACTTGTAATTTTTTTTGCAAAGCGGGCACAAGTTAAAACGTGACACAAAAAGCGGATATAGATGCAAATGCCTCGATTATATATATATATATATATATAAGAGAAGAGGAGGTTGACCAAGGGCATAATGGTCATTATAAATATATTAGTGCATTGTCTGTTTGTATACTAGGCTCAAAAGTTTGGTTGCGGGTCTTTAATCACGGGAAAAACCAAAACTAACGTGTCCATAAGTTATTAAATTATTTACGTGGACCCCACTTTCCATTCAACCTTCAATATCTTCAATAAATGCATTACTCGATTGTTATTATTATTTTTTCAATAAGTATTTTTAACTAGAATTTCTTTTTTTGTTGATAATTTTATAATTCAAATGTTCACCTGATTAAAAATGCTAAGGTCACATACATTAATATATGACAATTCTATTATTTCCTATCTCCTTCAGAAATATTATTTTATTTATTAATTATTTCAGGTAGAGAAGATTTCATTAAAAAAGAATAGTCATAATGTATGTAAATTTACATTCAAATGTTATATCATTATCAATTAATAGTAGGAAGTATGAGAAGTATCGTCATACAGGATTGTATTTCTCCCTCTATTATCGAAGTTAATTGAGTATATACTCTATTCAATAAGAATTTAACATTATATAAATTTCGAAATACATAAATATACAATTAATTATTTTTAAAATAGTCTCAACAAATACTACTATTGTGATGAAAATTGCAGTATACCCTAAATAGTATCTCAATCATATCAATAAAACTAGAAAAAACTGCAATATTTTAATTTATGGTCAATTTGACTAGTATTTAGAGAGATCGAGATATTAATTTATTTATAATATTATGTCATTCAACTAGAATAAAATACAAGTTTTCTTGTTAAAATTATTAATAATTAAAAATCATGATTATTATTTCAAAGAACCAAAAAATGCCTTTTCATCAGCTATTTGGGAATAATATTAACACTTTTGTTTATTTAAATTTTGATTAGTAGAAAAGGACAAAAAATAATACATTAACACACTGAAAATAATAAAAGAATAAAACTATATATCATTCAATTAAAAAAATGAGAAAAATATATGACGACTCACTTTTCAACTGAATTTTTAATTACTATTTAATAATAATTAATTTAAGGCATAGTGATGCAAAAAAAATTTAAAAATAAAAAAGGCCCTATGTAGAAATAATTTAAATTCTACTTGAATTATCATCTAATCATTGAATAATAATGCATTAAACTCGACAAGTGGTTCAAAGTGATTGGTATAGTAATACGATTTCGAAAAAATTAAAATGCACATAATGCAAAAGATAAATAACAATACATGTAATCATGGTTCTATACGTTATTACACAAAAGTCTGTTCTCTTTCTTCTTTCTCTAAAGGCGTAGAAAGTATATAATTAACAATAGACCAAAAAAATATTAAAAGGATGAAAACAAGAAGAAGGAAAAAAAAAAGCAACAATTGGGCCCGCGGGTACATCATCTAGTTTATACAAGAAGAGAACGCTTACAATATTCCCTCCATTTCAAAAGAATAATGAAGTTTAAAATAAGAGAACTATTCAGTATTAAAAACTATTTGTAGTTATAAATGTTTAAATAACGTTGCTAAATAGAAATTTGGTTGATTTATGGGGTATCATAGTATCAAACCGAACCATATAACAACAATATACAAAGTATTATCCCACACCGTGGGATCTTGGGAGGATAGTGTACAGTGGCGGAGGTAGGATCTCCACAAAGGGGATTCAAAAAAAAAATTGTAGCTGGTGGGAATTGAACTTATGACCTTATAAAGGTTTTGAACCCCCTTGACCACTAAAATACACTTTTGGATTATGTTAATGGGGTTCAAAACTTAATATATAGAGGTAAAAAAATAGATTTTACCTTATATATACAGCGTAATTTTTCGGCGAAGGGGGTTCGGGTGAACCCCGTTCCGCCCCCCTAAATCCGCCCCTGGTAGCATATACGCAGACCTTACCCCTACCTTATGAGGATAGAGAGGTTGTTTCCAATAGACCATCGACTCAGAAAAGCATAAGCGCCACATTAATGAAAATATAGACAAGAAGGGACAATACCCAAAAGTCATATAAAAGCAGAAGAAAAGCAACAAGATAATAAGGTAATCAACAATGAAAGAAAATAACGGTTAGCCATAAAAATATATTATCAACAGAAAGCGAGACTGCATGCCAATATTATTGTTATGAATACTCTAGACTACCTACTCTACTACCCTAATCTTCGGCCTCCATATCTTCCTATCAAGGGTCTTGTCCTCGGTCAACTGAAGTTGTGCCATGTCTTGCCTAATCACATCTCCCCACGTATTCTTTGGCCTACAAGTACCTCTCCGTAGGCCCTCTAATGTCAACTTCTCACACCTCCTTACTGGGGAGTTTGTACTCCTCCTCCTCACGTGACCAAACCACCTAAGCCGCGCTTCCCGCATCTTGTCCTTAATAGGGGCCACATCCACCTTGTTGCGATTAACCTTATTTTTTATCTTATCTAACCTGGTGTGCACACACATCTATCTCAACATCCTCATATCTGCTATCTTCATCTTCTGGACATGAGTAATTTTGACTGGCCAACACTCAACCCCATACAATATTATTGGTCTGACCACCACTCTGTAGAACTTACTCTTAAGTTTCGGTGGCACCTTCTTGTCACATAAAATACCGGAAGCGAGTATTAATTTTATCCATCTCGCCCCAATACGATATGTGACATCTTCATCAATCTCCCCATCCCCCTGAATAATAGACCCAAGGTACTTAAAACTACCTATCCTAGGGATGACCTGCGGGTCCAGCCTCACCTCCCCTTCCCTTCCTTGAGTCTCGCCACTAAACTTACACTCCAAGTATTCTGTCTTGGTTCTGCTCAACTTGAAACCTTTATATTCCAGGGTATGCCTCTATACCTCTAATTGTGCATTCACACCATCTTGTGTCTCGTCAATCAATACAATATCATCTGCAAATAATATGTACCACGATACCTCCCCTTGGATGTGGTGCGTCAGTACGTCCATCACCAGAGCAAACAAAAACGGACTGAGTGTCGATCCTGATACAACCCCATCATAACCAGAAAATGGTCTGAGTCCCCACCTACCGTCCTCACTTAGGTCTTTACTCCATCATATATGTCCTTAATCAACCTAACATAGGCAATAGGTACACCTCTAGCCTCCAAACATCTCCAAAACCTCCCTTCGAACTTTATCGTACGTCTTTTCTAAGTCGATGATCGCCATATAAAAGTCTTTCTTTATCTCCCTATACTGCTCCATCAATCTCCTAACAAGGTGGATGGCTTTTGTAGTCGAACACCTCGGCATTAACCCAAACTGGTTCTCGAAAATAGGCACACTCCTCCTCACCCTTAGTACCACTCTCTCCCAGACTTTCATAGTATAGCTAAGCAGCCAGATACCCCAATAGCTATTGCAATTTTGGATATCACCCTTGTTCATGTATACAGGAACCATTGTGCTCCACCTCCACTCTTCGAGCATCTTGTTCGTTCTAAAAATGACATTAGACAACTTAATGAGCCACTCAAAGCCTGGCGTGCCCGCACTCTTTCATAACTCCACCGGACTTTTATTCGGCCTGCTCACTTTGCCCCTGCTCATCTTATGCATAGCCCCCTCAACTTCATCAACTCTAATCTGCCTACATTACCCAAAGTCATAACGACTCCTCGAGAGTTCCAAATCACCCAGTACCATGCTCATGTCCTCCTTCTCTAACGCGCCTTCCTTTATCGCACCTTGGCTAACCTGAACAACCTCTTATCCCCACCTCGGCCCTCGAGTTTATCATACAAACGACTAAAAGTTGCAGTCTTGGCCGCCGTAACTGCTAGCTTTGCCTGTTTCTTATCCATTTTATAATGCTCCCTATTCGCCTTCTTCTCCTCCTCGTCTACACTTTCCATTAGCTTCAGATATGCTACTTTCTTGGTTTTCACTTTTCCTTGCACCTCTCTATTCCACCACCAGTCTCCCTTGTGACCATCAGAGCAATCCTTTGAGACACCTAATACCTCTCTCATTGCTTTCCTAACACACTGTTCAATTGTAGTCCACATAGCGTTTGCGGCCCCACTACTCCTCTAAAACCCCATAGTCACCAGCTTGACCCTATAGTCATCAATTATATATATCGTTTCGAGGATGAAGATTTTGTCTAATTTGATAACGGACCATATGATAAACCTATATTGTCTGTTTCTAGTGAATATGTATGGTTGTAACAGTTTTTGTGACTTTCATCTCACACCCACTTAAAATTCTCATTCCGAATTATATTCTAAATTGTTAGTACTTAACATACAACTCTGCAATATATCATAAATTCTTAAAATATAATGGCATTTGGTAATCAATAGTTTAGTGGTTAAATAATTATTAATGCATGTGTTTTTTATTAATAGTCTGGTACTCTGTTATTTGTAACTTCAAAAGAAAAATTTGCTTTACAATATTCATCTCAGAGAACAAGAGATTTTAAGAAGTTATTATTGTATACGGTCAAAATCGGGGAGCTCGATTTTGGAGACTTGTTTACATTCCGAGCCCGGATTCGGGGAACTCGAGGTAACAGTCAAGCCAAGCTCGGGTAAGCACACCTCGAGGAAGCACATCGAAGGACTGGCACGACCTACATAGAGGGTAGCATAATCTCTAAAACACTCAAAAAAGAGCGGTAATTTGTCAAGGACACATGGATCAGGGCATAAATTAGAGGATAAGATTTGTACGAAATGGTACAGGACCGTACTAGGTTGTTATATACCTGTACCAATAGAATTCTTTACCACAATTAGAAATGTACTATATTGGGATTTTAAGGGGACCCCAATCATTCGTAAAGAGATATTATTCATTGCAATCGAACATTCTACTCTGCTCTGTATGTTTAACGTGCTCAACAATTATTCTTTAGCTTTATTATCTTTACTTTATTATTCATACTCTATTTTTCTTAGCTGACCTCGAGGTCCCTCGGATTGCCAAGTTCGAGGTCCCTATTGCTCCAGCAACACTGATTTGGTTCCCCATTTCTTCTTACTTAAGCTTGATATTACTTATATAATTACTAGTATTAGAATATATCAAATTTCTTTAAAATCGCAAATTATCTTTAATTGTTACTCATATTTTTTGAGGTAAACAGTTTGGCACCCACCGTGGGGCTAAAGATAATAGTGATTATTTTAGTGCTAGTTTTCCTATAACACACGTTATTCTTCACACTTTTTCTTGTCAAAGGTTTTTTTTATTTCAGGCCAAAATATGTCTACCGCACAAAACGCATCTGCTCATTAAAGTGAGGGACTCAGAGAAAACAACAGTATAGGGGTCGGTGTACCACCCATAAACCCTGAGGGAGTGCCAAACGTGCATCTAGTTGATATCAGTTAGCACAACGCTCTGAACACGGACGCAGGCACAGACCCCATAAAAAATGCACACGGGGAAGCCCGAGCTGGAGACTAGGAAACACGAGTATTGAAAGAAGGAGTATTCATCCTCCAAGTGATATTCGAGATGCTGCAAGTTCAGCAAGTCGCCATCTCTGAACTTCAGAGTCAGAACAAAACTCCTAACACTGCCGAAGCAGTGAACGCCCGCGCAAACCAATGCTAGAAAGGCCCGATGAAAGTGGCTCGAGGACTGACCCCACAATCATGAAAATGCTCGAGGAACTGACTAAAATGATCGAGTCAGGAGAAAAAAGATAGAAGACAATGATAAGAAGGTGGAAACTTACAACTCCCGGATAAACCATATATCGGGAGCACCTAAAGTTTTAAAGTCTCGATGCCAAAAAAATCATACAAATAATTTTCCCCCCAAGTGCGGCTCTGATGCCCATTCCCAAGAAGTTCGCATGCCCGATATATCGAAATATAACGAAACAACTAACCCTAACGAAAATATTACTTCATACACTTGTGGAATCAAAGGGAATGACTTGAATAATGATGAAATCGAGTTAGTATCATTGAAAAGGTTTGGGGAAACACTATCAAAAGGAGCTACGATCTGGTATCATAACTTAGCTCCTAACTCCATTCATTTATTTGCTATATTGGCGGACACCTTCGTGAAAGCACACGCCGGGGCCATAAAGGTGGCCACAAGAAAATCGAATTTCTTTAAAATAAAATAAAGGGATGATGAGATGCTAAGGGAGTTCGTGTCAGATGGAAAGGGTGGAATTACCACTAGTCTCCGATGACTGGGTAGTTCAGGCCTTTATGCAAGGTTTGAATGAAAGGAGCTCGATTGCATCTCGACAGTAAAGCAAAACTTGATTGAATATCCAGCTGTGACATAGTTGGATATGCACAATCATTATCAGTAAAAAATTAGGGTCGAGGATGACTAGTTGGGAGCCCCCTCGGGCTCAGTTCATCCTAGCAAATTCGCAACCAAGCCCCCGAGGGACACAGACCGGGGATCAAGGTTCCACAAAAAACGGTTTCAACTATACATTGAAGATCGAAGGAACATTTCAAGACGTAACATACCTCAGAATGATCGAAGAGCGGATTGAGGCCAAAGTTCTCAGGGAATCATGAGCAAAACCGAGTTTGATAGGGGCTCAGGACTGGTGGAGACACCCAGATTATCAGAATACAACTTCAGTGTCGATGCCTCGGGTATCATCTCGGCCATTGGTAAAATTAGAGATGCTAAATGGCCCAAGCATATACAGAACGAACCCCAACTTAATGTGTAAGTATCATGGAACTCAAAGGCATAAGACCAAGGATTGCAGGCATCTCAAAGAGGAGGTATCCCAAATTGTTCAACGAGGGGCATCTTTGCGAATTTCTCAGCGATCGGGCCTAGAATCATTTCCTAGAAAGAGATACAAACAAGAAGAAGGAACCCGAAGAACATCAACATGTCATTCACATGATCATCAATGGAGTCGATGTCCCACAGGGACCTATATTCAAACGTACCAAAGTATCCATCACAAAGAAAAACGGACTCGAAACTATGCACCCGAAGACGCTCTATCATTTTGTGACGAGGAAGCAGAGGACGTGTCCCAACCTCACAATGACGCCTTGGTAATATCTATCCTTTTAAAGTTCAGGTTAAATGTGTTTTGGTGGATCCAGGTAGCTCTGCAAACATAATCAGATTGAGGGTCGTGAAACAACTCGGCCTGTAAAATCAGATTGTACCTGCGTCTCGGGTGCTAAATGGCTTGAACATGGATAGTGAAACAAGGAGTGTGCATTTAATTTATCGATTCGATTTTGACCCTTATCGATAATTAGTTATCAATTATCGATTTGTACATATGCTTATCGTTATCGTTTCAATAAGGTTTCGATTTTTTCGATTTCGATTTATCGATTTTGGGGGCTTATCGATTCGGTTATCGATTACACCAATAAGAAAATTTGCGGAATTCCACGGAAAGTATATCGCTATAAACGCGCATAACTAATATGGACAAAAAAGCTAAAATAAGACGAACACCATTTATAATATAAAAATTGTGTCAACAAGCACATGCAACAAAACTAAAATAAGGGATCAAATGTGTGTCACCAATACTCCAACGGCATAAAAAAACAAAACAAAACAAAAAACATCATCACGGCTAATTCTGTTTTCCATTAATTTGATCCTCATTCTCTTGATCTTTAAATATGATCATTCCTTAAATGTGGTAGAGGAAATAATATGGTAAGGGACTTAGGGTAAAGGAAATGGTTTAGATTAGGGAAAATAATATTGTATAGACGCTTTCAAAATAGTAGCGGAATATATATACATTCTGTATGTTATATTAATATACACAAATAGGTAATTACTCATTTAACAAGTGTCTACAGTCTAGGGGTGTGCATTCGATTTATCGATTCGATTTTGACCCTTATCGATAATTACTTATCGATTATCGATTTGTACATATGCTTATCGTTATCGTTTCAATAAGGTTTCAATTTTTTCGATTTCGATTTCGATAACAAATAATCGATTCGATTTATCGATAAACCGATTCGAATGCACACCCCTAAGTGAAACCACTAAGGGAGAAATTATCCTGCCAGTAAACGTATCTGGAATAATACAAGACCCAAGTTCCATGTCATCGAAGGTGACATGAGGTATAACGCACTCCTCGGGAGGCCAAGATACACAACATGAGGGTAGTGCCTTTGACTCTTTATCAGATGATGAAGTTCCCGATAGAGGAAGGAGTGAAAACAGTCCACGGAGAATAGCACGCTGCAGAAGAAATGTTTGCAATCAAGGAAGTGGTATCGATATCGAAACCCTTGACCTCGAAGAAATCGGGCCTCAAAGGTAAACATGTAGCTAAGCAGCAATCATGGCTCCCAACCTAGACAGAAGCAAGATAATAGGTAGCCAAAGGTAAAGAATGGAACTCCCTAACTCCCTAAAGCTTCATTGTTCCCGAGAAGCCCAATGCTACTAAGTCGATCTCTCAAGAGAAAGGTACACCTGGGAACGGAATTAACCCCTGAACTGAGGAAAAATCTCATTTAGTTTCTTATTAATAATATGGATTGCATTGTTTGGTTTCATTTTGACATGACAGGATTCCGCCGGAAATCGCCACAGGTAGGCTGAGCAGCAATCCCAAGTTTAAACCCGTAAAACGAAAGGGAGGCTTTCAGTTCGAAAAAGCTCGTATCAATATCCAGTCGACGGGATGTTCGAAGAAAAAATAGGTAAAATAACGAAAGACTTTATTATGATATGACTTGTTAGGTCCATGTGCGCAGAGGACCATTTTAATTCATTTGCATGAAATAGTCAACATTTTGGGGCAATGCGGCACGAAGCTCGACCAAGAGAAACGTGCCTTCGGAGTTGACACGGGTAAGTTTCTCAACCTCATGGTGTCAAATCAGGATATCTGAATCACCCCTACTAGGTCAAGATTCTCGAAGATATCACGATCGCAAATAGCAAGATAAGGCCTCATCGAGCCCTCAGAGTCATTTGGTAAAGGATCTTGCAAGCTCGGCATGATGGAAGCTCTCAAAGGCTCATGATCTCAAAGACAACCCTTCTTACACAAAGGCCTTAGGTTTTAAAGCATGCATTGCACTTTTTTCCCTTGGCTCGGATTTTATCCCAAATGGGTTTTACCTGGAAGGTTTTTAACGAGGCAACACCTATATGCTACCTAAGGAATATTCAACAAGTGTTCAAGGCTTCATTTCTCAACCTCGAACACCGGGGGCATCACCCTCAGAAGTTATATTTTCAAAAAAATACTTCATGCCTAAGAGAACCTCGGAAGGAAAACTTTGTAATGGGCCAAACGGTCAGATAAACCGTGTCCATATAGTAGTCAAGCCCCGACAAAAAAATATGAACACATGTATTAATTTTGTTAATATAAAAAACACTTGGTGTTTTAATGAAGTCTACTATTACACGAACTCTACATCTTACGAGAAGTGGCTTAAGAGCCAAAGCACGGAAGCCCCCCGATTACTTTGGGAATGCCATCGATGGTCAGTACACCCGTATCGTCAAAAATTCGGATTAACAAGACCTTAAAAGAGGCACCCCCTCGAAACAAAGGCCAAGGCCAATACACTCGGGGACTAACTTCTCGAACAGATTCGGAAAATTATCGGGAAGCAATCCAAGTAACATACCCCTAGGCTACGGGCATACTAAAGACTATGGTCATATAAAGTCTACGGACAAATAATGCAGCTCGGAGACGTCCGACTCCAGCTGAATTAAAGTATTTCCAACCCTTTGTAAAAACTGGTTAAATCATGTTACCATTGGCAAATGCAAAATATAAAGGGCTTCGATAAATTCAGCTCTCAAAAAATCCAAGGGCTTCGATGACATCGGCCTTGGCCTTCGGAAATACCTCAATAGGTATTTGATTATGTTTACACAAACAAATTACTAAAATGGTTCCGATTATACGAGGTACAGTTAAATTATTATGATTATTTTAGTTACAATTTAAACAACTAATACTGCCAAAGTTCAAATCTCGGTGGAACTTTTCCCTCTCCTTTTTTGTTAATTTGTTTTCTTTCTTTTTGGTTACTATTATCTCTTCACAATCCGACACTTTCTTTTTTATCCAACCAATAATCTACATTGTATGAGTCAAAATTTGATCAAGGGGATCTCGCATAAGAGAAGTCAATCAAGAGTCGATTAGGCCGAGGTCATGCTTAAGAAGTAACATAGGTGAGTCGAGCAGCTAAGGTCGAGGTCGAACACTGAGATCAACCAAAATAGCTATTTTAGTAATAAGGTATTTTAAAGGAATATTCTACCAAATATTTTCTGCACTTGTACTATTAGTAATTAAGGAATATGTCCCAATATAAGTAGGAATAGAGTGAGAAAGAAGGGGCATGTAATATTCTATATGATAATCTCTCTCTAGAAAAGTTGAGTCTCAAGTAACTACAAACATTATCTTTACAAAATATTCGATTTGTTGTTTGTCCCAAGCTTTCTCACATCAGATTCGAGAAGCTTTCAACATTCATACGTATTGATTGCCTTGTATCATTGTCAGAGAGAGAATCATCCACCTCATTGAATATTTGGGTGAATCATTCTCTCTATTTACATTTATTGTCATTTATCATATATATTGCTTGTCATTATTCCCTCATTCATTCATAACAATTTTATTAAACACTCTATTGTTATTTAATAGCCTTGAATGCGGGTTTCGCATTACCGATATCTATTTATCTCATATCTAAGATTTATTATATTTAACTAGAATTTTCCCATTATCATCTTATTTAATTAGTTTAACAAAAAGGTTTAACACTTTTTGGTAACAATTTGGCTCCGTCTGTGGGTACTTTCTAGTTAAAATTTTAGTTCCATCTAGATCTACAATGCACAAAACCTTGCAAAATCTCGTATTTCCTTGTTTGCACAAATCTGACATGGCACTCAACGGAGAGGAAAAGAGAAAGGTGATAGCCAACCTCACCACCAATCTCCTCGACACCATCAACGAAGTGGACGAAGTAGAGGGTGAAGACACAACACCAAACACCTCTCCCAGGAGAAACAACTCGCCTCCACCTCTTGGTACTCTATATCCACGACAGAAGAGGCACCACCCGCAGTGAAAAAATTACTCGAAGCATGGTTGACAAATACGCTAAATGACTTCCTCGACATGCTCGCTCAGAGGTCGAATTGGGTAGATAGAAGATTTGGTGTCGTATCAGCAGCTGACGAACAGCACGCTCCCCCTGCATCAGGTATTACTCACAATGTTAGTGATGCAGGTGATGTATCCCTCATAGCCATTTTGAGGAAAATGGAGAACAAAAATAGAACACTTCATAGCCAAATTAAAGAATACCAAGAAAGGGCAGACAAAATACCATGTGCCCCAAAACTTCTGCCAAAGAGTCACTGGTCGGTTTGTCGAACAACCATAAAGAACGAGGCTTCACCACACGCCATACCAAAGACCTTTAAAATACCACTGTACTTGAAAATATATAATGGCACGATAGAACTGGAGGATCATGTGACCCACTATGTCACTGCACTAAAAGGCAATGACCTCGCAAAGGAACATGTATTATCCATATTATTGAAGAAGTTTAGGGAGACCCTAACCGGTGGAGCCCTAACTTGGTATTCGCAGTTACCTGCGTGTTCCATAGAAATGTTCGAGGAAATGGCAGATAGGTTCATCACTGCCCATGTCGTGGCCAAAAAGTATAGGCAAGGGACAACGACATATTTGCCATTAAACAATCATCTGGCGAAGGGATTAGGGACTTCCCCACCCGGTTCAACTATGTGAGAATGACCATTCCAAATGTATCTGAAGGAATGGCGGTAGCCGCTTTCTAGAATGGGCTAAGCAGAAGTGGGTCGCGAGAGACCAAAACGTTGCTGAGCCGACTCATGAAATACCCTCCAACTACTTAGGACGAGATACATAACGCCTACTAGGCCGAAGTAAGAGCCGACGAGGATGATCTCAACGGACCTAACCAACGCCTGACCTCTATCCAAATGGAGTCTAAGAAAGACCGTAGAAACAACATCATAAGAGATATAATGGGATCCTAACCTAATCGAGAAAGGCATCAACCTTATGTCAGAGGCACCCTCATACTGCCTCCAAGCCACGATGAAGGTCCATCCATGTCACGAACGAGAGTCTACCGAAATGAAAAAGGTATGCTTCATTTATTATCAGCTCACAATTTCTGTGTTTCCCCCTCAGAAATAATCTACGCATTAGAGAAGCTCGGCCTAAAAGTGAAATATCCACAGAAGATGATATCTGACCCAAACACCAGAAAGTGAAATGCCCTCTGCAAGTTCCACCAGGAACAGGGTCATAAAACCGAGGACTATATTGCCCTTAGACAGGAGGTCGTGAACATGCTTCACCAAGGGCACTTGAAAGAGCTGATGAGCGATCGTGGGAGGGCCAGCTTCGCCCGAAGGAGGGAACAACAACAGGGACCGCCCAAACCACCTTCCCTAATTCGGACCATTAAAATGATCATCAGAGGAGGAAACGACGCATCTATGAACAACGTAAAGTTCACCACTACCCATAAGCTCAAACGGTCCATCACCCACGAATTGTATGACGAACTCTAAGAAAGCATCATCTTCGATAAGTCAGATACCCACTGTTTGGTTTTTCCTCACTATGACGCTCTTGTCATTACTTTACGTATTTTTGATATTGATGTAAGGCGTATTATGGTCGATGATGGAAGCGACACGTGCATCATCCATCCTCGAGTTCTCATCCAAATGAAGCTCAAGGACATGATTGTTCCATGTTGCATCACACTGACAGGCTTTAACAACGCAGTTGAGCGGACATTTGGAGAAATCACACTGCTCGTCCTAGCAGGAGCGTCACTTTGGAGACCATATTCCACATCATGGACCAGGATACTACGTACAATGCCATCATAGGCCGATTGTGGATACCGCCATGAAAGTCGTCCCCTCCAGCTTATACCAAGTCATTATATTTCCTACTCCCTGGGGAGTATTCTGCATCCGAGGAGAGCAACGCACAACCCGAGAATGCTACTGCATCGCCCAAGACTGCACATACACCCAACAATTAAAAGGAAAGGCCGAGAAAACATAATAATTAACAAAATTGGGGTCAGATGGTGATGAAAGGAAAGACGTCATCAGAGACCCTAAAATCATAAAATCCACATAGTCAACTGTAGATACCTCAACCCCGTCCAACTAGACGACGACCACAGCAAGAAAGCTTTCATAGGCCAAAAACTCCAAGATCCAGGTAAATTTCACCAATTTCTAAAAAATAACGTAAATCTATTTGCTTTTTTCCATATAGACATGCTAGGAATCCCGAAGGAGATATCAACCCACAAGTTGAACGTGGACTTATTTTACCCCTTAGTGAGGCAAATTAGACAAAAGTTCAACTCTGCAATAAATGACGCAGTTCGTGAAGAAGTCAAAAAATTGTTAGTAAATGGTTCTATCAGAGAATCGACGTACCCTCAGTGGATCGCCAATGTGGTGATGGTGAAAGAAGAACGGTAAGTGGCGGATGTACGTAGACTCACAGATCTGAACAAAGCCTGCCCAAAAGACTCATTCCCGCTGCCTCATATCAACCAATTCATCGACGCTACAGCCGGGCACGGACTGTTAAGCTTATTAGAGACCTACTTGGGCTACAACCAAATTCTCATGGAGGAAGAAGACTAGGAAAAAACCACTTTCGTCACCCACCAGGGGACGTACTGCTACAAGGTTATGTCGTTCGGGTTAAAAAATGCAGGAGCAACATATCAGAGGCTACTCACCAAAATGTTCAATGATCAACTCGGCAAGACCATGGAAGTATGTATAGACAACATATTGGTCAAGTCAAAAAGGAAAGAAGACCACATCGATCACTTGAGGGAGGCCTTCGACATACTCAGAAGGTGCAACATGAAATAGAACCCCGAAAATGTGCCTTTGGGGTAACCTCGAGAACGTTCATGGGCTTCTTGGTATTGTAATGAGGCATCGAGGTAAACCCCGACCAAATCAAGGCCATAGAAGAAAACCCAGAAATTAACTAGGAAAAAATAGGTACAGAAGTTGACCGGCTATATAACCGCTCTGTCAAGATTAATATCACGATCCTTCGATAGGTGCCACAAATTTTTTGGCATAGTTAAAAAGGATAAAAAAACTTCAATGGAATTCCGAGTGCGTCAACGTCTTAAAAAAACTAAAAGCCTACCTGTCTTTGTCACCGTTACTCGCTAAGGTAGAACCCGGAGAGCGCCTCCTTGTCTACCTGGCCGTGTCCAATGTCGTAGTAAGTGCAGTCTTGGTATGATAAAATAAAGGTACGCAATCACCGATCTATTACATTAGAAAAACTTTAGTCGACGGTGAAACGAGGTACCCCCACCTTGAGACTGAGAAGGTAGCCATGGCTCTGGTCATATCTTCACAAAAGCTTAGACCTTATTTCCAGTGCCAACCCATCTCCGTGGTCACGACTTCCTCTAAGGAGTATCCTGCACAAACCCGAATCGTCGGGAAGATTAGCCATGTGAGCCATAGAGCTGAGCAAGAAAGATATAACCTATCAGTCGCGAACAACGATAAAGTCGCAAGTTCTTGCAGACTTCGTCACCGACTTCAGCGTGAAGATCATCTGAAGTCAAAAGGGAAACTGCCAGTACTTCCACTAAAATACATGACTAATGGATTTTGTTTACTGACGACGCTTCTAACACATCAGGATCTAGAATGGGACTCGTGCTCGAGGTCCCAACATGCGAAATAGTTGGCTAGTCCATACAATGTCCTGATATTACTAACAACGAGGCCGAGTATAAGGCTATGATTGCAGGGTAAGGCTGTATTATGGGCCGGGCCTGTGCCTAAATGGGCTAAACAGGCCGGGCCGGGCCTAACAGTCCCAGTCTTTGGCAGGTCGGTCTCTAACGATCCCAGTCCAAATGGTCCCGGGCTTAACGGTCCTAGAGGGTGGAACCGGCCCATTGTGGGCCTAAGCCCACATGGTCCCGGGATAAATGGGCTGGGCCTACGGGCCTAAGTGTTTCGGGCTATATATATATATATATATATATATATATATATATATATAGAGAGAGAGAGAGAGAGAGAGAGCGCTTATATGTATTAGATATATAAGGCAAACGAGAGATGTTTCAGGCCACAAGTTTTACACTTAGCCTTATTTTGAGCTCTTAGTTGAGTAAAAAAGTGCCAAACAAGAGATGTTTCGGGCTGTTTAGAAGGTTGTCTATCAAAAGTAGGGGTTATTACAGGAGGGTAAGGCGGGGCATGATTTGGATTATTATCAGTTGGGTTAACAACAGGACTAGTAGGTGTATCATCTAAATCCGGTTGCGTTTAATCTAAATCATCATTTTCCTCATCATTTTCATCGATAGTTTGATTAAGATAAAGAGCATTCATATATTCATCATTTAATTGTTGACAAGGTGCAACATTATGGAAAAATTGACTATCGATAAATTGAAAATAAGGGTTATCACTATCAAGAATAACATGTGGAGGAGGACGGGTAACAGGTCTGGGTCAGGGAGCCGGGGGAGGAGTAGTAGCTGGGCGACTAGATTCACCAATTTTAGATTTTCCCTTACCACCAAACATTTTTTTTCAAAGAAAAGGCTATATTAATTATAATTATACTAACTAAAACAAATAAAATTATAATATTCAAACTTAAGAGTTGGAGCGAGTTTACTGAATTGACGAACAACTTCTTGAAAATTGTCTATCATTGAAGACTTGAATACTTCAATTCACCAACTTCACAATTTTTCAAAAATTACAATAATAAAGTAAGCAATTATAGAAGAAAATTAGAGAGATATTGAGAGAGATTAATGAATTTGTGAGTAAAAATAAAAGAATGAGGGGGTATTTATAGTTGAGATTAGGAAAAAGTATAATTATAAAAAGTTTAGGGGCCAAATGGCTATTTTTTAAAAAGCCAAACGGCTTAAATGGGAGGCCAGCGGCTAGTTTTTAAACTTCCAACGGTTGGCCAATTTTAAATTAAAAGTTTTTATAAAAAATAGCCGTTGAGCTCGTTAGGCCCATTAGGCCCGGTTGAACCGGCCCAGGCCCGTCAGCCGGTCCCGGGATTGCGGTCTCAACCTAGAGGACCGGCCCGCAGAGGGCTCCTAAGACCGTTTCGGACCGGACCATTTGAACCGTCCCGTTTGGCCCGTGGTCTCGCGGTCCCGGACTGGGCCTGGCCCACAATACAGCCTTATTGTAGGGTTAAAGGTAGCATTTATGTACGGAGCATGGCGAGTCATCCTTCGGTGTGACTCGTAACTCGTCGTCAACCAAGTCACAGGGACTTTCCAAATTAAGGAGCAACGGCTACAGAAATACCAGGCCGAAATTTGCAAACTGCTACCCGAGTTCGACAAATGTTAGCTCGACCAAATACCATGAGCATAGAACATCGAAGCAGACAGCCTCGCCAAACTGGCAGCAATCACCAAAAGCATAAATGGAGAGGCGGACGTGGTAACTCTCCTCCATTCATCAATAGATCAAATCCAGGTACGGTCTATAAACCTAACTTGGGATTGGTGCAATTGTATTATCTCATACCTGCAGGACGGAGTGCTCCCACCCGATAAAAATAAGCCAAGAAGCTTCAAATGCAGGCGATCAAGTACAACATTGTCAATAACGACTTGTACAAAAGAATGTTTGGTGGTCCCCTAGCAAAGTGCTTAGGACCAAATCAAACGTGGCGTATCCTTGAAGAAGTATAAAACGCCACTGCGGAGCACCAACAACTGAGCTCTTGTCATATGCCTTATACGAGCAGGCTACTATTGGCCCACGATGAAAAAGGAAGTCGTTGACTCCGTCAAAAGGTGCGAACAATGCCAAAAATACACCCCCATGATCACGAAGCGGGCAAGCACCTTGATTCAGTCACCTCGCCCTGGCCTTTCATCAAATGGGGAATGGACATCGTCGGACCCCTCTTAGCGCGATGATGTAATGTACGATTTCTTTTAGTTTTAACTAACTATTTCTCCAAGTAGGTAGAATTAGGTGCATTCTCCCAAATACGCGAGCAAGAAGTAATCGCATTCATATGGAGAAACATCATATGCTGCTTCGACATCCCCAAAGAAATCAGTTGCGACAATTGTCCCCAGTTTACTGGAAAAAAGATCATCGAATTCTTCGAAAAATGGCATATCAAAAGAATAATCTCCATACCATATCATCCCGCAAGCAACGGTCAGCCGGAATCCTCCAACAAAACAATATTGAACATCATGAAAAAGAAGCTCAAGAACGCCAATGGACTGTTGCTGGAATTACTGCCAAATCGCTATGGGCATACCGTACTACGCCGAAAACAAGCACATGAGAAACACCATATTCACTAGGCTATAGGACTGATGTAGTAATACTGGTCGAAGTCGGTGAACCAAGACTAAGGTGTTCAAGCGATACCAGGCCAAGTAACGATGAAGGTAGAAGGCAAGACCTTGACAAAACCGAAAAGCAGAGAGACATGGCCTGCATAAGAATGATAGCTCAGAAACAACAGGCAGAGCGGTACTACAACAAAAAAAACCAAGATCAGATCACTCAAAGTTGGGGACTATGTACTCAAATCCAAAACACAAGCAAGCAAAGACCCACGAGAAGGCAAACTGGGAACCAATTGGGATGGCCCATACAAAATCATGGTGACGGTAAGCAAAAAGGTCGTTCCAGCTAGAAAAAATGGAGGGAAAAATATTACCAAATAATTGGAACGTCGCACACCTCAAATACTTCAACTTCTACGGATAGACGTCTTCTGAGTCATACTCTTTTCTCCCTTACCCGAGTTTTGTCCCAATTGGGTTTTCTCAGAGAGGTTTTTAACAAAGTGACGAAGAGAGCATCTCAAAGTTAAGTATAAGTTCATCGCTCGACCTCTCAATTACTTTTCCAGGTCGACTAATAAAGGGACTAATATACTGGGACTTCTCCAATGTATGAGACTTCTCCAATGTATGCATGAACAAAGCAAAAACATGTAAACTTCTCTAATGAATGTATAAACAAAGCGGAATAAGCAAACATATGAGTTTTTCATCTCTACCAAGTTCATACATTACGCCAAAGTAAGAGTCAACATTTGACCTCACTCGAATCAACTCATTCGACCTCGTTTGAATCAACTAAGGGTTCGACCTCTCTCGAATTAATTGACATCGACCTCATTCGAATTAACTAAGAGTCAATATTCGACCTCGCTCGAATTGATTCACATTTGATCTCGTTCGAATTACTTGAGAGTCAACATTCGACCTTGCTCGAATCAACTTACATTCAACCTCGTTCGAATCACTTAAGAGTCAATATTCGATCTCTCTCGAATCGACTTATATTCGACCTCGTTTGAATCACTTAAGAGTTAACATTCGACCTCGCTCGAATCGGCTTACATTCGAATTCGCTCGAATTAGTTAACATTCAACCTTTTTTGAATTAGCTAAGAGTCAATATTCAATCTCACTCGAATCGACTCATATTCAACATCGTTCGAATCGCTTGAGTTCACATTCAACCTTTCTCGAATCGACTCGCATTTGACCTCGTTCAAATCAACTAAGGGTCAACATTCGACCTCGCTCGAATCGACTCACATTCTTCATTTGAATTAACTAAGAGTCAACATTCAATCTCACTTGAATCGACTCACATTCGACCTTGTTCGAATCAATTAAGAGTCCACATTTGACCTCACTAGAATCAACTCATATTCGACCTCGCTCGAATCAACTAAGGGTCAATATTCGACCTCGCTCCAATCGACCCACATTCTTCGTTCGAATTATTTAACATTCTACTTTGTTCAAATTTATTAACATTTGACCTTGTTCGAATAAACTAGCATTTGACTTCGCTTAAATTAATTAATATTCGACCTCGTTTGAAACAACTAAGAGTCGAGAACTTTTACAAAGGAAAAACATTCAAAGAAAAGTGAAAAGAGCCAAGAATATACAACAAAAAGTCAATCATTCCTTTCCAAAAAAAAAGTATCTTACAAAGGGCCAGAAAGATGCCCCCCCACAAAATAAAAAGAAGAAAAAATAAAGAAAGTAACAAAAACTAAGTACACAAGTATCACACTGCATCATCTCGGCCTACGCCATCGCCACCTCTAGCTCCTGGCCCATTAGCACCATCTCCACCACCACCCACGCCATCAGCATACTCATCATCATACCAAGCATCAGATGCAAGCCCGTCCACATCCTCTTCATCATCGCCACTCACTGTCATGGCGGGGTCATAACCACAGGCAAGCCTGACATCACGTGCTTTAACACGAGCATCTTCAAAGTCGGCCTCAGGAACCTTCCCCGCTGTTATCAAGTTCCTATATATGTCCAACTTAGCCTCAGCATGGATCCACATCTCGTATAAATCATGAGGAACATCAGAGAAAGTGGAAGCTGATCGCGGAGGACTCAACCTTAGGAAGAGTGGGCACTAAGACTTTTACCCAATAGTGGTATCGGGGTCAATTTCCACAGGGAGCTAGAAAGGGAGTTGAGTATTTGTTTGGTCTAGAAATGCATTTTGGCTCCTAATTGTACTTCTACCATTTTTGATTTTTTATAATTATCAACTACAATTTAACAACTACTAATTAAAACTAAGTTATGCTAAAATATTAATTCTAGGT
>MU739958.1:72158-96231 GCA_026770625.1 Nicotiana glauca
AATGATGATTATGGCACTTATGATATAACCGTTGCACGATTGCACTCACTCTCACACCTCTCGGTAGAGAGAGTGATTTTGCCCAATTGACTCTCTCGAGACCAATTGGGTAGGCCAATATGACCAAGCAACTTAGGGTTCAAGTTGGATAATTACTCTTTCGAGGTTTAACCCATTAATTGGGACTACCATTCTCATGGGTCCATCCCAATTCCTTGTTGGGTCAATTTTGGAGTCATAGACACCCTTTTTCAAGAAGAGTCAAGACCCACTAAGCTAGACTTAGTGTTTGCAACCACCAAATCCTGATTAAACCATAAAATTAACCCAAATAGCAAACACCCAACATCATTCAAGCTTTAAATAATCACACCCATTAATTTCCCACACTAGGGTTGAGCCACAACCCTCGCTAATGGGTATAGCTAGACATAATAGAAACGGAAATTGAAGAAATAGTAGATAAAATCGACATATTAATTAACTACAATGTTAATCTACAAGAAACCACGATAAAACAAGATGAGAATGCCCAAAATAGGCTATAACTTGAGTCTCACGAGCGCAACTTAAGATCTGAAAAAATACTTAACCTAAAAATGGGAAAATATTCTATTTATACTAGGCTTAAAAATTCGGACAAAAATACCCCTACGGGGCTGGTGCGGACTGCGCGAAGTTGACACGCGGCCGCACTGGGTTACTCAACTTCTAAATCTTGTTTTCTGAACCTTAGTGATGCGGACCGCACAATGATGTAGTGTGGCCGCATGGTGACTGGTGCGGACTGCGTGAACCTGTAGCGTGGCCGCATGAACAACTTGAGATGGTCTCTGAACTTTTGTGGTGCGGCCGCATGAGCTGGGCGCGGACCGCATGGGCTTACAGTGCGGTCGTGCTGCTTTAGATTGGCTTGACCACTTTCTGAACCTCATTGGTGCGACCGCCTGGCATGATGGTGTGGTCCGCACCAAGTTTTGCATGTCCTCTCTTCACTAATCTTTGACACTTGAGCAGGTTTCACTCCTTTTCGAGCCGATTTTTGACTTTTGCCATCTTGTCGCTCAAACCTGCAATCAAGCGCACTTGTAAGCATTCTGGGTCTATTTTATGGCAATTCATACATAAAGCATAGGCAAGTATGGGTATAATACGTGTTAGAAATCACAGTCATCAACTCCCCCAAACTAAAACCTTTGCTTGTCCTCAAGGAAGTAAAACATGACCCACCCCGCAAAAGGAAACATCCGAGTAATTCCAGCTTATCCTAAAGCAACCTCATCACACATCAATTGGGACTAACAATTGCCCTCAATACGAATGCATCATTAACACATTTTTAGCTTTTAAGAACTGTGGATCAAATGTGACATAAGAGTATCGAGGGTTGACTCATTTCATCAAGGAGCTTTTCTCAAATACCTTGGTCA
This sequence comes from Nicotiana glauca, assembly GCA_026770625.1. Taxonomy (NCBI): domain Eukaryota; kingdom Viridiplantae; phylum Streptophyta; class Magnoliopsida; order Solanales; family Solanaceae; genus Nicotiana; species Nicotiana glauca. Next base: position 73,589 of record MU739958.1, read on the forward strand.
TTGTGGAACCCAAACTCATATATCCTTAACTCTCCCTAAGCGAACCTCACCTTTTAGAGTAATGACACACAAACCGAGGTTGATGGATTTTCACTCATATCTCTCACAAAGAAGGTCATAAGTCCGGCTCTAGGTACCATATGCTTGTCCCTTGTGTAAGTATCCACTAATGTAGGTTCTGTTCGACTCAAGATCATATAGGGCTTTTGTGGAGTCGTTGTAAAGGCTTTTGAGTAAGGGTAGGATATGTTTTATTCAAGTGGGTTCAATTTTCCCTCAAGCACTTCTTTTGATTCATTTTGGCACATTTTCTTGACTCATTTGATTATTCACTTCTTTTTCGAGGGGTTAGAGAGACACACTGTCGCTCTTTTTTATGCAATTCAACACATTTCTCCTTTTTCTACTTTTTTCACAACCTTATTCACTTTGGTTTTTTTTTGGATCCCCTTTTTGACCTTATTCAATTTGGTCTCTTTTTCTTTGTCTTGTCTTTTTTTTTTCTTTTTCATTGCCTTCCTTTTCTTTTTGATTTTGCACCTTTTACCATATTGCTTACTTTCTTGTCTTCCTCCCCCAAACTTAGATATTTGCCAACTACTCAAGGGAAGATTTGGATGCCAAGAGAGGGTGTCATTAAGAACAAGTATATGTTTGTAGCTTTTGTTCTTGAAAGAAGAAGGTTTAAGGCTCAAAAGGGTTTTACTAGGGATCATTTCATTGGTAGGTCATGGAATTGTTTAATCTTAGCATTTCGGATCAAGGAGGGCCTATACTCACTTCTCAAGCCAAATTTCACCTAGGATTTCACCTCAACAAGCACTCGGGGCAAGTTCTAGACCATCGGCTCAGAGCTTAGACTCATGATTCGAATTCTCATCACACACACTCAAGGATTGCTAAAGACATCGAGTTGAGGGCCCACAACGACCTTAGTTCCAATTCAAGCGCACAATGGTCTCATACGACCATATGATGATTTTTTGGTCAACACAAGAGTCTCAAGGCCACAATTTTCACCATCCCGAACACAACATTATGTTTTTGACCATGGTATCAAAGGCATATGTGTTAGGCCCAAGTGAAGCTTGCCTGAGGTTCCCTTAACTACGAAGTATTGAAAATCAAAAAAGAAGAAAAATAAAAAACGGACTCAAACCCTTAAGAAGGTTGTCACGCCATCTATCATTGGGAAGAGCCACCTGGTTCGCACAACACACTACCCTTGGAAAGAACCGTGGCATTAAGAAAACCAAGGGCTTATTGAAAACACCAAAACCAACACAAAAGGCTACGAGCCTCCCTACTAAGCTAAAAACGAAAAATTTGAACAAAAATAGGAAAACCAAATGAATATGTACAATGGGGAGTAGAATATAGAGCGGGATGAATATATACATAAGAGTCTAAAAGTAGCCAAAGTCAAAGTTTATATACATGCCAACTATTAAAATCCAAAACATAGACTAGAAATGAAATAAATATATACAGTCATCCAGTGTATCAGAATCAAAATGGTAGGGCGCACCCCCACGAATAAAAGTTGGCATTGTCCCCAATGCCAACTACCAAAATAAGCTCAAAACAGAGATAAAGGATATAAAAAGGCCCTTCAAGCCTGGTCCACATGAATGGGGTCTCCAGTCATCCCCTGATCCTCTATAGTAGCCGGGACCTCAGACTGGTCTCTGACCTGCTGCTCTGAAACTGGTGCAAGATTCTGCTGCTGGACCGATGGTACCCCCGGCACCTCACCGGAGGGAGTGCCCTGAATCTCAGCCAACTCAATCACGACTCCCTCAGTGCTAGGCAACTTCCTCTTCTTCCTCATAGGCTGTGGTGCCTGCTCCTGCTGTGGCTCAGGTACTGGGACTGCTGCTGGAGGGGCTGGGTACCCAAATAACAAGTCTAACGGCATCTAATCCGCCATTAGCTTGTCCACATCTGCTCGAAGTACCTTTACCGAATCCTTTGATGCCCTGGTCTTCCTTATTTTCTTGTGCTCCAGAGCCAATTTATCCAAGGCTGTGCTGTGAGCCCCAACTGCCTTAGTCAAGGCAGTCTGAGTCTCGAGTATCTTCTTCTGGTTGGCCAGGAGAATTTGCAATGTTTCCTCAATAGATGGAGGAACCTGGACAATGGCCGGGGTAGACTGAGCCTCAACTGAAGTGGCTAATATGGACAACTTGGATGTCGTTACGGACATCCAGTTGTTCAAAATGGCCAATGTCATAGATAGCTGCTGGGCTGTCAATGGGTTGGTCCGGGAAACTGGAACTGTAGGGACAGCTGAAGAACTAGGGCATGTAGAAGAGGAGGGCCTATCAACTGGGACAGATATAGCTGGAGTGGAGGGAAGCTCTATAGAAGGCTCGACCTCAACCGACTCCTCAGACTGGCCGGTCGAGGTAGAGGTAGATGACTTGCTTTTCTTGTCCCCCTTCGGGTTATCTGGATCCTGAATACTGAACCAGGAGAAGAAATCTATTGGGCGCACTGTCACATCATAATGCATTTTCTTCACCTTCAAGTCCGTAAAGTTCAATGTCAGAGTGTTTAGGTAAGGATAATTCCACGAACTGTCAATCCCCATAGCAGTGATTGCTCTGTACATAACATTCCCCACATTGATAAGGAATCCCGCCATAATAGATGCAACGAGCACAGCCCAGGGAAGGGGGATGGTCTGGTCATGAGAAGTGGGATCCAGCCTATTGCACACAAAGGTGATCCACCCTCTCGCCTCGAAATTCATATTCTTCCTAAGGATTTTCACTCCTGCCTGTATCCAATCCGGAACAACACCTAGATGCGCTAATGACTCAGCTAACCATGGGCGAACCTCCTCTTTTAGTGCCAACTTCTCCAAGTATTGGGTCTCGTCTTCGTCCTTGAAACCCAAATATTCATTGAATGCTTTTCCCGAAAATACCACATTCTTGTTTCTCACCTTAGTCGCAGTGGAGTCCTTTTTGGTGTAGGTAACGTTTGTGTAGAACTCTTTGACCATGTGCTCGTTTGCATTTACAATCCGTCACTGAAATGGTCCCACCCGCTTCTCGTTTGAAATTGCTCATAGACTTTGGGTAGGAGTGGCAATAGGTCCTTGGTTATGATAAACCTCTCAGGGATGAGATGTCTTTTGGCCCACATTTCCCGGAGTTTGTGGAAGGCCACTTGACTCACAAAGCGGTCCTCCCACACCTCAGCCTTCCTTGTTCGTTCAACACCACCAACCTCAGGTACCCCACTAACTGAGACCTCCTCAGCATTGTCAGCACTCTCCCCAGATTCTGAAGTTGTGGGGGAGGTAGACTATTTTCCGCTGCCCGCTGCAAAGCCATCAGACGACTCAGATGGTATACCTTGTGGATCTTGGGCTGGGACTGAGGGGGCTTGCCCCGACTCAGCTGATAAGTCCTGAGAGGGAAGGTACTCACTCACCAACTGCTCCCCATCAGTCACTACTTGTTTCCTTGTCTTTAGTTTGGGTTGGGGAGTAAGTTTCTTTAGCTTAGCTTTCCCTCCCCAGGAGGGTTCACCTCGACCGGGTTGTTTGGCACCTCGTCCTCTTTGTTTCACCATTTTCTGCACACAAACGATTCTAACATTGTTAGTATAGGTAAATGCAGTGTGTTATCATATGCATAATAAAGCAGAGCATCAAGAAACAATTGTGCAGGCAATAGACCAAACCAAAGCCACGCGGGCCGCGCCAACAGGGCATGCAGCCGCACAGGGCAATACTGAAGGACACCTTCTCTCTGAACATGTCCCATGCGGGCCGTGCCATCAGGTAATGCAGCCGCGCGGGAACAGTGCGGTCCACACAAACAGGTCATGCGGCCGCACTGAGCATCAACTCCAATTGGGGACTTTCTGAACTTCACTGATGCGGGCCGCGCAAACATGGCATGCGGCCGCGCGGAGCATGGCACGGACCGCACAAACTTGTCATGCGGCCGCGCTGGGCTATTACTCCAATTAAGACCATTCTGAATCTCACTGATGCGGGCCGCACAAACAAGTTGTGAGCACGTGATTTTTGCCCTACATGAGAATTACTCCCAAAAAATTCAAAATAAAATAATTTTGTGTTGTTTGCAATTTTTGTGGATTTTGTGTTATTTTTCTTTTATTGTTTGTGTTTGTGTGTGCATGTTTATTTATTTAAATTAATGAAAATATAAAAATAAGTTGCATTTGCATTTTAGGACTTAATTTTACAATTAGGAGTAATTAAGTTTATTTTACAAAATGAAAAAATCACAAAAAAATATGTACTTTGTATTTTTAGCACTTAATGTCAAAATTGTGTGATTTTCTTTTTGTATGATTATTAAGAGTTAGTTAGTATTTTAAGTTAATTTGTGGATTTCATGATTTAATCTAGGAATTTTGGTTTTAAATTAGGAATTAAAAATGGAAAAGAACAAAAAATAGAAAAGGAAACTCGGACCAGGCCAAATTTCCACAGGCCCAAACCAAAAAAGCCAAATTCAAACACCTCTCCGACCCAGCCCCTATCCGTCGCCCAGCAGACATCCAAACGACGTCGTTTGTGCATGGAGAATCTGAACCGTTGATCTCACTTGATCAAACGGTCCGGTTCAGCCCTAACATCAAACAAACGACGTCGTTCCAGGTTTCTCGAATCCAAGCCGTTAAACCCATCTGATCGAACGATCAAAATCGCTTGCCTCAACCCGTGTCCAGGGCCGACCCGTTCCATCAGATACCAACCTGGTCTCAGAGACGTCTAAACGACGTCGTTCCTCTTAAGTGAGAGATCCAGGCCGTTGATCTTAATTGATCCAACGGCCAGGATTAATGACTCCCCCTACTATATATTCCCAACACACACCTCACCCCCCAGCCAAACCCCCTCATCTCTCCATCGTCTCTCTCCGAGACGACCCCTTCCAAACCCTAGCCGCCACTCCTCCCCTTCGCCTGAAACCCGGCGGCGACAATGCCGGTGACCACCAAACTAACACCCCTAGAGCACCTTGACCCCCTCAACCCAAATCCATGGTCTGTTAAACTCGAATCATCACCAACCGTCTCGAATCTTCCATCGAAGATTAGAGCAAAAACCCTAGGTCGACCAATCCACCCCCAAACTCACACCAGATACCCATCCGACCTTCCTCGTTCCTAAACCACCATTGGTTCGTTCGAATCTCGTTGGAACCGCTCGAATCCCAAATCGAATCAAAAACCCTAAACGAGACCAAGCTTGGGGTCTGTCCGAAAAGAAAAGAAATTGGGGTCTCAATCGACTTTAGTCGAGTGTTCTCAGTCGAGGACACTCGATTAAAGTTTGTTTTTTACCCCAAAAGGCTCGAGTCAGAGTTCGAACCTGAGTTCGTCTAGTTTTCTAATTTTTTGAGGTATTTTTCCTTTCCTGCTTGTTCAATTTTTGTTACTGTTAGTTGTTTAGTTTAGTTGTAGTTCAGTCTTGTTCATCATTTTTCTCTTTCTCCATCAGACCTTTTATTTGGTCTAGTTTGCTTCTGTTCGTTGTTGATTATATGTTATAAACTATGTAATCGATTTGAATAGCTTCGTCGATTAGTTAGTTTCCTTATAGCTCCCTGTTTTTTTCAAAGCCACTCGAATAACATGTTTTTTTGTTTCATTTTGGTTGTTTGTTTCTGCTTGGTATTTCTGGAATTTCGATTTAGGCAAATATCAGTAGGTCTCTGTGCAAACTATGACTACGCCAAGCAGTTTCTGGTAGTATTATTTCAATGCGTATTGTTTTGATTCCCTGCTCTAGGTTGATTCATCCTGCTGATTGGCTCCTTGCTTGTTCTTTTGTTTGAGTTGATCATGATTGGTTCCCAATATGATCAACTCATTCCCTTTGCTTTGATGCCATTTGATTTGATCTAATTTTCTGCCTTGAACTACTGATTGATTGATAGGTGGAATTGGTTTATAGTTGTTGTAATTTGGTGGTTAGAAATCAGATTTGGATAATTGATAGGTTTGAACAGGTTATAACTTATAGAGATTTAATAACAGATTAAAGAGGTGAGGGTAGTATAGTAGTTCAGGGCATCAGGGGGGGTAATTTTGGGATTTAACAGGTTTGAAATTAGACTAACTTAAGGGTCTGTCCAGAAAGGTAATAAATGTACCATTTGTTTAATGTTTTGTCTAGTAATGGGGGGTTTGGGAAACATAAATAGCATGGGATGATCCAATAGGTGATTTGAATACTAATATACCCATAACCTTAGAGTTAAATAATAAAAAGAGAAAGACATAGAATAGTGGGGGACAAAAATAACTTGAAACAAGATAAGACATATAGGAGTGGGAATTCAGGGGTTATGGGCAGACCAAATGCCAAGGCTGGTCTGAGTAGTTCAAGGCAGATAGCAGGCCTGTTTTTGGTGATAAATAGGAGATGTTTTGATAGAGTTAGGTGCTGGTTTTTGAAATCCTGAAAATCAGTTTAAAGAGAGTATTGAGAGCTAAAAAATTGCTGGCTTTGAATGCAAAAAAAAGGTTAGAGATTGAGAGTCTAAAAACCAAAGAGGTAGAGTTTGTTACTGTTTCATTGGGTGTTCAGAGTGTTTCTGCTTTGGTCTTAAAGAGTTTTGGGGGGTGGGGGTTTCAATTAGTTGCTGTGTCCTACTGCTGATTGGTATTCCTGGGCTGTTGCTGGTGTTGCTATTGTACTGGTTGTTTGGTCTTTTAAAAAGCTGTCTCAGTTGCTGGTTGTTGTTCCATTGCTGTTTTGCTGCATCGTTGCCGTTGTGTTGTATCGTTACTGTTGCTGCTGATTACTCTTGTTTCTTCCTGTTGTATTTTCAAATACAGGTACACTTCGAGCCTTTGATGTAGCATTTCCTGTTGAAAGTGAATTAAAAATGAAGATCTATCTCTGCTTTGGCTCTACCCTCATGATAGTTTAGCTTTACATTAAATTTTCTGTGACTCTGATCTGTTTGAATACTGTAATTAAACTTAAAGTGCAAATGGACTGAAACTGTGCTCTATTAGCTATATTGTCATTTGATATGTCTTGAACGTGCAAGAGCCTTTGGTTTCGAGCGCTAGTTTTTTTAATGTTATGTTAGGATAATGGAATAGTCAGATTAGCTTTAGCTCGACAGTTTTGTTTCATGAGTTTCTTTGAAAGTAATTCAACAAGGAAGTGGACCTTTAGTAGCTGTGCGCACCTCAATCTGCAACAAAAATAGAGTGGTGCAAATTTCGTCCTAGTCGTGCTGGATTGCTAGGGAAAGGAATGTAGCTGCCTTTAAGTATTTCATGTCATTTCCATGATTACAAGTAAAAAGTAAATAAGAAAGCCTGATTCTGTTCATAAAGGTTGCTGTAAATTTCAATTGGAACTAGAGTTGCAAAATTCACACATTACTTGAATGTTGGTTTAATGAAGTTGATTTCAATCGATATAGAATAGTTAGTTTGCTTTTGCAGTCAATTCCGATAGTTCAATTCATCCAATAATGCTAGTTTAAATCAGTTAGAGGATAGTCAGTTTGCTTTGACGATATTGTTGTAAATCTCATGTTCTATTTGTAATCTCAACTTTAGTAATATTCACTAATGGAATAAGGAACGAAACAGTCTTCCATTGTACAAGTTCGAGTGCAATTTTCCGTTTGCATCAGTTGAAACCTAATAAACAACAAGTTAGGACCTCCCTCAAGCATGTTAATTAATTAGGTTTTTTGTTTTTTTAGAGACAAATAATGTAGAATATCATAGTTTACTTTAGGACGGACCTTTAAATAAAATATGAGACGAGCCCGCCAAATAAAACGCAAATTGTGGGACCCTCAATAGATGGTTATTTTAAATATTTAGACTTCGGGATGTGCCATTTGGTGAATTTCACGACCCTCCCCAAAGATAATAACACGCTAGTCACTTTAAGCGCGCTTTTAATGATTTACTTTCCTAAACTCGGGTGCACATTTATGTGACCCAAATCCAAATCTCAACGGAGTGAAAATGTGTCGATAACCACGGGTACATTGATGTGACGTGGTTCGAGATGCGTTTTCACGATGTTGCAATTCTCTTTCTTATAAAATAATAATAATCAAAAGCGGTTAAAAGGTAAAAATGCACATAGGTTCATCATGTAATAAAATCATATAATTAAGCCGGATATAACAGTTAAGAGACCGTGCTAGAACCACGAAACTCGGGAATGCCTAACACCTTCTCCCGGGTTAACAGAATTCCTTATCCGGATTTCTGATTCGTAGACTGTAATATGGAATCAATTTTTTCCTCGATTCGGGATTCAAACCGGTTACTTGGGACACCATAAATCTCTCAAGTGGCAATTCCAACTCTTAATAATAAATCCCGTTTCGATTGTCCTTTAATTGGAAAAACTCCCTTTACTACACCCTTCGCGGGGTGCAGTAGCGGAAAAAGGAGGTGTGACACAAGTAATGCGGCCGCACGGGTCACGGCACAGACCGCACAAACATGTCATGCGGCCGCGCTGGGCTTTTAATACTGGGACAACTAGGGTTTAACAAAAATAGGCCAAATCTTGCACGTTTTAGCATCCTACTTTGTCCCTACTCGTTTATAACATGCCCATCATATCAAAGAACAATAAGAATAACCTAAACTATCCTAAACATGAATAATGAAGAACAAAAAATAAAAAAAAATAAAAAAGAATGAAGAAGTTATCACTAAGGAAACATGTATAAAGTATAAATTAACACTAATAAAAAAAAAACTAATGTGAGAAATATGTTACCAGGAAAGTGAAGAAATGCTCTTGCTAATGCAAATGAGAGTCTCAAGATGAACAGTGAAAACTTAGGGTTCAGAGGTCGAGTTGGCAAAAAGTTTACAATGAAGCCCTGGGGGTCTATTTATAGAAAAAGGACATGGGCCCCCAACTTACCCTCCAGCACAGCCGCGTGAACACGACCGCGGACCGCACTGGACTTACCTCACACCATCTTGTGCAAAATAACTGATGCGTCCGCACAAACTTGGGACGCGGCCGCGTGGTACAATGCGGACCGCACAATTATGGGATGCAGCCGCATGAATCAAACTTCAGATACTTTACCACATGTGCTGTGGCTGGGGGGGACCGCACAAGCAAGGGTGCGGCCGCACTAGCCAACTTCAGAAACTGAGTACTTTTTGCACAGTTGTTTTTCATTGATTTAACACAATCCTTGCAACATCTCACAAACCATTAGCTCAAAAATCCTATTCTACAACAGGAATCAAAAAGAAAGAAAAAGACATGGGTTGCCTCCCAAGAAGCGCCTGATTTAACGTCGCGGCACGACGCATGTTACCATCATATCACTTCAAATGAATAAGTGCCACCACGTGGCTGTCATCAATCTTCCCCAAATAGTGCTTGACATTTACCCTGAACACTTCACCATTCTTGTTTTTAAGATCAAGAGCACCGAAGGGAGTTATAAAGACCACTTCAAAGGGACCACTCCATTTGGATTTGAGCTTTTCCGGAAATAATCTTAGCCGAGAATTGAAAAGAAGAACCATGTCGCCCACCTTGAATTCTTTACCCCGAGCATACTTATCGTGGAGGTACTTCATCTTGTCCTTATGCAAGGACGAGCTGGAGTAAGCATGGCATCTAAACTCACTTTGAAAAGCCAATGCCCAAGTAGTGTTAAAACTCTGCCGAAATTTTGAGAATTTGAAAAAAAAAATAGAAAAGAAAGGTGTTTACTTGAAAAACAAAAGAGTTTTGTTTTTAATTTAGTTTATTTCCCGAACTACACATGTTTTATTCTCACCGGATGTGAGATACGTAGGCAACCCTCATCGGGTCCAACTCCCTTTTTTTTGCAAAAATAGCCAAAATAGTCAAATTTTAATTGTCGTCATAGATAAATCAGGTGATGCTGTTTTTGTCAGAGATAGCCGAATGTTCTCGAAAGGGACGCCAGAAGGCTGACTTTACATAAACAGCCGCTTTTGGTCATTTTTGGATTTTTAACGCATACAGCCTTAAAATCTTCGTCCCCGAAGTACTAAAATGCCGCGTTCGGAAAACTGGATCTTTCTTTTTAATTTGGAAAAATGAAAAAATAGTCAAATCGTTTTGAGTCAAATAAATTTTTTCTTTTTGTTTAAATCACAAGATGAGCACGAGTCAAAATGAACCTTTTTCAATCATGACTAAAATCCCTTTCCAGTTGCGGCTATGGTGGAACGATTTAGGCAAAGAAGGGCAAGACGAAGTCAAGAAACATCTGAAAGGTCTTATGGGTTTGTTGGAAATCAAGCCTCAGGGGGATATTATAAGAGCATTGGTCACCTGCTGGGACCCGGTGCACAATGTCTTCCACTTCTCAGATTTTGAACTCACCCCGACTTTGGAGGAAATAGCCGGGTACATCGGAAGTGCTGAAGCTCCATTAAGACACAAATACCTGGTTGCTCCAAGAGCCATAGCCGTGCACCGGTTCTTGGACTCATTAAAGATAGTCAGAACGCTCCATAACCCAAATTTGGCAAAAGGCTTTTGTGCTCTGAGCTTTATATACCAAAGATACAGCCACGTGGGAGGATTTGACAAGCCAGATAACAAGTTATGCAACAAAAGTAACCGTCGAAAATGGGATGAACATTGACGTGTTGCTTTCATGATAACCTTCTTAGGGCTTTTGGTGTTCCCGAGGAAAGACGGGAATATTGATATAAAGATAGCTGTGGTCGTCAGTACTTTGCTCACTCAAGATGAAAGCACTCTTGCGCCCATGATAGTATCTGATATCTTCCGAGCTCTCACAGCCTGCAAAGCCGGAGGAGACTTTTTCGAGGGGTGTAACTTGTTGTTGCAGATGTGGATGACCGAACACTTGTGTCACCGTGCCCAGTTCCTGAGCTATGGCTCAGCTGAGAAAACCTGCATAGAGGAGTTCTACACAAGAATTAATGGGGTCTACTTACCTGAAGGAGTCTCGGCATGGACCTCATACTTTCGGACCCTCAACGCCAGTCAAATACTGTGGACACTGGGATGGTTACCGGTCGACGAAGTCATATATATGCAAGCGGCTAGGCCTCATTTTCTCTTAATGGGACTCAAGAGCATTCAATCTTATGCGCCTTATCGGGTTTTGAGGCAACTTGGAAGGTGCCAGACAGTGCCGAGAGATGAAGATCTAAGTACCCAAGTACTTGAAATCGGTCCTGACGGCCAGTTTCCTGAAGCAAGAGTCTGCCAGATATGGAGCAAATGTCAATATCTGGAGGCGAACACTTATGTACTAGATAGGGCTAAAGGGGAAGTTTCACCCCGATATCACGCTTGGTATAAAGGGAAAGTGTCATGTGGGAGGCCGGCCAAAAGGCCTCACCTCCAGGAGTTTGCCGAATCCTCCCAAGAGCATTAGGATTGGTTAGCAAAGGAAGGAAGCTACAGGGCAGAAATCGGCAAACTAAAACAACAGGTTGAGGACCTGAAATTTGAAAATAGCGTGCAAGTTGATGTTGATAAGGGGGAAAAGAACAAACTAGCCCAAGAAAATGAGGCGTTGAAGGCCCAAATCCGACAAATAAGGATAGATGCTGACAACCAACAAAGGAGTCAGACGGACGAAAGATTGATAAGGCGGTTGGAAAATCAAATCATCGACTGTCAAAAGGGTTTGGAAGAATCTGAAGCTAGGGTGCCAAGGATCAAGGCCAGATGGGCAATAGGTACAAAGGCGAGAGCAAAGCATATGCGGCAGATAAAGCGGGACTATGAAGGGAGCATCGCCATATTGAGAGAAACAATATCCACTCTCAAAGAGCGGGTCTTCAGGCAAGCCCGAGATGCTAGGACAGACAGAGAGCATTGCTATGACCTGATGGCACGGATGGAGGAACAGATGAATAAGTTTCAGGATCAACTCTTTAACAACGCTCTAGTGCTGAGAATGCAGGATCAACAAATAGAGCGACTGCTTGTGGAAAGGGACAGAATCAGGGGAAGAATCGAAGATATCGGGCACTACATCACCATGAAGTGCCTAGCATGTGAGGATATGCCCTGAACCACCTTCTTTGCCTCAGTAATGACTTATGTCCACCAAATCATGGAAGAATTGAAGAGTCTGCAAAGGGGCCTTGCACCAAAGCCCGCGGCAAGGCCGATTGACGCCCCGCGGGCACAAAAATTCAAAGCTTTAAAGTAGTTCGCAGTCTCAGTTTGTATTTTCTTTGTCTCTAGAATCTTTTGTCCGTCGGAATTTGTATTTTTCTTTTTTGCATTAAGGTCTGTAGTTCGTTTCCAGTTTCCTTTCAAAAAATGTTTAGCCTTGTAATAGAACGTTTTGTTAATAAAATTGAAAACCCCCAAAAAAGAATGGTGTCTTTGTTCTTCGCACTTGTGGTTTGAACTACGATATGATCTTATTCGCGTGGAACCGCGATACGTAGGCAATCCTCATCGGATCCAGTCATAACTCTCTATAAACAATTTAAGGGGGAAAGAGTTGGAAAAAAAAAACTGGGATGATGCATGAGGTCAGAGCAAAGACATGTTAGAAATGGTTAAACTGCCTAGGAACATTGCATCCTCAACGTGCAATTGAAATATGTGTTAAACTCTAACGCTAACAAGTTTGTTGTTATTCCAGAGATTATAAATAGTTAGTTTGTTAGAACGTTCTGGCAGATTACCATTACCAAACAAGATCCAAAGGGCCCATACCAAAAAGCATGACTAGTTCAGACCAAAGTGTTGAGGAGGAAAAGACAGAAAATCAAATGCTGAAGGAGGAGGTAGATAGGCTGAGGCAAGAGATGAAGGCTAGCCTGGGCTAGGGTGCAAAAGGTGCCAGTCCCTCCTGCTACTCCTACTCTCCCACCAATACACACGCCAGAATACCCTCCCCCTAGCCCATCAGCCAGCTTCCCTGTACACCAATACCATCAGGGGATAAGTACCTATGATCCCCAAACTCCACCACCCAATCAGAACCCCCCTCCACCAGCTATACCTGTTTTTGTGGCACCCCCACCAGCCACACTACAAAGATCATCCAGTGAGCCGCTGTTTCAGGCTCATGATAACCAATATTATCCCCCGGAACCTACCTTCAAAGCACCAGAGCCACACACTTATAATCCTCATTTTGAAATCCCGGCAGAAACTGAAAGGCCAACTAAGAGTTCGGAGCAGGATGAGGTGCTTTGCAAAGTAAAAAGCCTGGAGCAGTCCTTCAGGAATATGCATGGATTGGGCAGCCAGGTCAGTGTGGCCTACAAGGATCTGTGTCCTTTCCCCGATGTTCAATTACCGGCGGGTTTCAAGATGCCAAAGTTTGATCTATACTAGGGACATGGTGATCCAATGGCACATCTACGAGGCTTCTGTAGCAAGATGAGAGGGGCTGGTGGGAAGGATGAGTTGTTGATAGCTTATTTTGGTCAAAGTTTGAGCGGATCTGCGCTGGAATGGTACACGAGGCAGGATCCTAGCTGATGGTATACTTGGGATGATCTAGCACAAGCATTTGCAGGTCACTTCCAGTATAACCTTGAGATCGTCCCTGACCGTCTCACATTGTTGAAACTTGAGAAAAAGCCTAGAGAGAGCTTCAGGGAGTTTGGGTTCCGTTGGAGGGAACAGGCGGTGAGAGTCGATCCGCCAATAAGGGAGGGTGAAATGGTGGACTACTTTTTGCAGACTTTGGAGCCTACCTACTTTGGTCACCTGGTGACGTCAATTGGTAAATCTTTTAATAAGGTTGTAAAAATGGGAGGCATGATCGAAGAAGGATTCAAGTCCAACAAGATAATGAGCTATTCGACGATCAAGGCTACCACACAGGCTATCCAGAGCGGCGCGGGAGGTGTGCTCGTGAAAAAGAAGAGAGAAGAAGTCGCAACAGTCGAAGCAGGCACTTGGTCTAGATCCAGAGGTCCTTCACCCTACTACCAGCCCAGACCCCACCGCCCAAATTACCCATACAGCCCTCCACAACAATACTACCCAGAGCCACGTTTTTCCGTCCATTACGCCCAAACATATACCCAGCCTCCAGCTCACTCGCAATGGCGTATGCCGGCTCCCCAAAATATGTACCCACCCGCACAAAACACATATCCACCCCCAAAGGCCTATAGAAATCCTCCAGTGTCGGGTTTCCGTGGGAATCAAGCTTTCAGAAATGAGAGGATACAGAAGCAGAGAACATTTACTCCGTTGGGAGAATCCTATACTACTCTCTTTCACAAATTGAGGCAGTTAGGCCTATTGAATCCTATTGAGCCCAAAATGCCAGATCCTCTCCCTAAAAATCTGGACCAGTCATTAAGGTGTGAATATTGGTCGGGGCCCCCAGACATGATACCGAGAAATGCTGGAGGTTGAAGACTGCGGTGCAAGACCTTATTGATACAAACATGATTGAGGTTCAGGCTCAAGAAGCTCCAAACATCAATCAGAATTCGCTGCCAACGCACCATGAGGCCCACATGATTGAACTAGTGCACAAGGGAGGGGAGTCTAAGAAGCCCTCGCAAACAGTGATGATGATCCGGGCCAGTGAAGCTAGTCACAAAGAAAAGTCGACCTGTGGAAAAGCAGTGGTACAGTTGGAAAGGATAGACAGCAAGCCAGTGGTGGTGATGGGGAAGAGTTCGTCTGTTGCTGCAAAGAAGCCAGAGCCGGTCAAGGTAGTGTTGCAGGGAGTGTCAAGCACACCTGTGGTAGTTGTGAAGGGGCTCCATATAGAACCAGTTGTTATCATGCCAGTAAAGCAGTTGCCGATAATCAGTGAGAAAGCCGTGCCATGGAACTACAGTAAAGTGACGGTGATGCATAAGGGAAAGGAAGTTGTGGAAGAAGTATATGAGGCCCGGGGGTTAACTCGTTCGGGAAGGTGTTTTGCTCCCGCAGAATTAAGAAGGGCCAATACTGTAGCAATAAAGAAGTCAGTGACGGAGGAAGAAGCGGAGGAGTTTTTGAAGAAGATGAAGGCACAAGACTACCCCATTGTGGAGCAGTTGAGGAAGACCCCGGCACAGATTTCGTTGCTATCCTTGTTGATCCATTCAAGCGATCATTGCCGGGCATTGATGAAGATTCTGAACGAAGCCCATATTCCGGACAAGCTCTCTGTGAACCATTTGGAGAAAATAGTACACAAAATCTTCGAGGTAAACCGAGTGACATTTTCTGACGATGAGTTGCCAGTAGAGGGTACAGAACACACAAGGCTCTCTATTTGACCGTGAAGTGAGAAGTCTCGGTGGTCACTCGAGTACTGATAGATAAGGGGTCCAGTGCCAATATCTGTCATTTGACCACTCTGAACAAAAATGAAGGTTGATAATGCCAGAATTCACAAGAACAACATCTGCATTTGAGGATTCGATGGAGGTGGTACAGATACAGTGGGTGACATCATACTTGAATTGACAGTTGGCCCAGTCGAGTTCACCATGGAGTTTCAGGTGTTAGACGTCGCAGTGTCATATAATCTTCTGTTGGGACGACCATGGATTCACGCTGCCAAAGCAGTGCCTTCTACACTGCACCAGATGGTCAAGTTCGATTGGGATAGACAAGAGATCGTAGTGCATGGGGAAGACAACACATGCACCGTGAGTGATGCCATCGTACCCTTCATAGTGACTGATGATGACAAGGGGCCGTGGGTTTACCAGGTTTTCGATACGGTCTCAGTGGACAAAATTCCTAAGGGTGAGGACATTCCACTTCCCAGAATAGCAGCGGCGACCTTCATGATAGCCTCAGAAATGCTGAATAGCGGGTTTGTGCCAGGAAAATGTTTGGGGGTTGATCTGCAGGGTATTATTCAACCGGTTTCTTTGCCCAAGAATCTGGATACCTTTGGGTTAGGGTTCAAGCCTACAGCGGCAGATGTGCGACGAGCCAAGAAGATGAAGAAACGGGCATGGGTCCTTCCCAAGCCAATCCCATGCCTATCCCGATCTTTTGTCAGGCCGAGCATCAAAAAGCAATTGCTGTCCAAGGTTACAAGGCCACCGATTGGTATAAATGGAGATTTAGATGAAGGTTTTAAAAGATTATTTGCCGAAGTCAACATGGTAGAAGCTGGGGAAGGATCCAGCAAGGTAGACGTGCAGTTTGTGGGGCCTAAGTCCAAGGTCAACAATTGGATGTCTACTCCTCTTCCCATGCGGAAGGGGTCCTGGTAGTAGGCTTTTGATTTTCCTTCATGTTTAAATAGATTATTCCAGGGTTGTAATCTAGTTTTCTTTATTCAGTACTCATCAAAGTGTGAAACCTTGTTATCCCGTATTTCAATCAATGAAAGCTTTTTTTACTATTTATTTTGTTTTAATTTTGTTTTCTTCTTTCCTTTTCTGAACAGTTCTCTTTATACTGGTCTTAATGATATGGCATGCACGACGGATCTTCAACCTAGTCTAAAAAATCAATCTAATTCTGAACTGGTAGTAAAAGAGGTAGAATATGATGAGGAGTCGGAATACGATGAGGATGAAGCCTTTGAGGAAATTAACAGAGAGTTAAGCCAATTTGAAGAGAAAGCCAAACCCAACTTAAACGACACGAAAGCCATTAATCTAGGGGATGCGGATGACATCAGGGAAACTAAGATAAGCGTCCACATTGAGACAAACATCAGGGAAGAACTAATAAAAGCACTTATTGAATTCAGAGACATTTTTGCATGGTCATATGATGACATGCCGGGCTTAAGCACCGATTTAGTGGTTCACAAATTGCCCACTGACCCGGTATGCCCTCCCGTCAAGCAGAAATTGAGGAAGTTCAAAACAGACATGAGTGTGAAGATTAAAGAAGAAGTAACCAAGCAGCTACAGGAAAAGGTTATTTGGGTCACTCGATATCCTGATTGGTTGGCTAATGTGGTGCCAATGCCGAAGAAAGATGGGAAGATCAGGGTGTGTGTCGATTATCGCAATCTGAACAAGGCAAGCCCAAAGGATAACTTTCCATTACCTAACATCCATATCTTGATTGATAATTATGCCGGACGTGAGATCGGGTCTTTTGTGGATTGCTATGCTGGGTATCATCAGATTTTGATGGATGAAGAGGATGCGGAAAAGACGACTTTCATTACGCCGTGGGGAACTTATTGCTATCGGGTAATTCCATTTGGTTTGAAGAACGCTGGGGCAACGTACATGAGAGCAATGACTACTGTGTTTCATGACATGATACACAAAGAGATTGAGGTATACGTGGATGATGTGATCATAAAATCCAAGCATCAGGAAGACCACGTAGCAGACCTAAGGAAGTTTTTCCAAAGACTTCGAAGGTACGATATTAAGCTCAACCCAGCCAAATGTGCATTTGGTGTTCCATCTGGAAAGCTGTTGGGATTCATTGTTAGTCGGGCGAGGCATTGAGTTGGACCCGTCAAAGATCAAATCCATCCAAGAATTGCAACCACCGAAGAACAAAAAAGTAATGAGTCTGCTGGGAAGGTTGAATTATATCAGTAGGTTTATCGCCCAACTCACGGTGACTTGTGAACCCATTTTTCGGCTACTGACGAAAGATGCTGCGGTAAAATGGACGGCAGAATGTCAGGAAGCATTTGACCAGATAAAAGGGTACCTGTCAAATCCACCTGTGTTGGTTCCACCCGAGCCGGGAATACCGTTGATTCTCTATCTAACGGTCCTGGAGAATTCATTTGGTTGTGTACTGGGGCAACACGACATTACAGGAAGAAAGGAGCAAGCCATCTATTATCTCAGCAAGACGTTTACAGTCTATGAGGTTAAGTACACTCAACTTGAGAAGACATGTTGCGCCCTAACTTGGGTGGCACAGAAGTTGAAGCATTATTTGTCATCTTATACTACTTACCTCATATCTCGTCTGGACCCATTGAAGTATATTTTCCAGAAGCCTATGCCCACAGGGAGGTTGGCGAAATGGCAAATATTACTCACGGAGCTCGACATCGTCTATGTGACGAGGTGTGACGACCCGGCCCGTTGTCATGTGAGTTACTGCCCCGTTTCCCCCATATTATGTTGTTCTATATTTTGATATCAGTATTTGAGTTGATCGGATAGAATTTAATTGGTTTTAACTGGAAATGAGGCACTTAGCCCCTTAGAAGGAAGCTTGTTTTGGAAAAGTCAACCGGAAGTTGACTATATAGTTAGAGGGCTCAGAAGTGAATTTCGGTGATTTGTTAGCTTCGGGGGATGATTTGTGACTTAGGAGTGCGATCGGAATTGAATTTGGAGGTCCGGTGTAGAATTAGGCTTGAATTGGCGAAGTTTGAATTTTGGCGGATTCCGGTTGATAGGTGAGATTTTGATCCGAGAGTCGGAATGGAATTCCGAGAGTTGCAGTAGCTCTGTTAGGTGATTTTGGATATGCATGCAAAGTTTCAGGTTATTCGGAGGTGTGTAGGTCGGGTTTTTTATCGAATGTGCAATTCGGAAGTTTTTAAGAAACTTAGGCTTTGATTTGATGAAAATTGAGGATTTTGATTTTAACGATGGCGTTTTGATGATTATAGCAAGTTTGAATAAGGGAATAGATCATGTTTGTGCTTTTGGTTGAGGTCCCGGGGGCTTCGGGGTGAATTCGGGTGGTTGAACGAGAGAATTTGAAGTTGGAAGTTTTGCTGGTTTTGTTGCAGCAGGTATTTCCGCATCTGCAGAAGGGAGACCGCAGATGCGGCTTCGCGAAAGTAGAAGAAGCTCCGCAGGTGCGAAAGGGTGAGTGTTCAGCAGTGTCCACATAATCGTAAGTCTTGACCGCAGGAGCGGTATCGCGGGTGCGAGTTTTGGACCGTAGAATCGGTCATGCCCCTTAAGTGAAAGTTACGCAAAAGCGGAACTTGGTCCGCATTAGCGGTTCCGCAGGAACGGAAATCAAACCGCAGAAGCGGTCGAGGTGAACCGCAGAAGCAGAGTCCGAGTCGCAAAAGCGGAGTTTGGATTTTTAAGTGAGAACCGCATAAGCGGATTTTTGGCCGCAGAAGCGGTCCCGCATAAGTGGAAACGGGACCGCAGAAGCGAAAATTGGCCTGGCCAGAAGGGTTTTATAATGGCATTTCATCCGCGACTTGGGGGTTATTTTCCTCCATTGTTGAGTATCTTGGAGAGCTTTGGGCGAGATTTTTCGAGGGTTTTGACTGAGAATCGAATGGAGGTAAGTTTCTTGGCCTAATTATTCAAGTTTATGGTAGAATTAACATGGAAATTGGTGGAAATTCATTGAAAAAGGGGTAAAGCTAGGGCTTGAGTTTTTGATATTTTAAATTGGGATTTGATAGGTCATTTGAGCTCGGATTTGGGAGTTCTTGGTATGTATGGACTCGTGGAGAGACGAGGAATTAGGCAATGTAAGTTTTATAATTTTTCGGCAAGCGGGCCCGGGGCTCGAGTTTTGCTAGTTTCGAGATTTTTGCTATATTTCTATTGTTTCGATTGGGTGTTGTCCCATTGGTATGTTGTGATGTATTCGCTCTATTTTTGGTTAGATTCGACGTGCGTGGAGGCTAATTTGAGGGGCAAAGGCATCGCGAGCGAGGAATTTCATCGGTTCGAGGTGAGTAATACTTGTAAATGATATCCTGAGGGTTTGAAACCCCGGATTTGCACATCATAGTGCTGTAGTGAGGTGACTTGCACGCCGGATATGAGCGTGGGGTAGAGCACCGTTGGGTATTGTGACTTAGTCCATCCCGGTTGTTGATTTTTACTGTGTAATTGACTGAAACTACTTGTTATCATCATAGTTTGGACTGGTTGCTATGCTAGGGCTTCGTGCCAACTATGTGAATCTTTTGGGGATTGAGATTTCTGTTTTAGCATATCTTGCATATCATTTGGCTTCAGTCCAAGGTTTTTAATACTGTTTTGCAACCTCAACCATATTTCTAAGTTTTGAAAACTCAAATGATACATTAAATACTATTTCGGGCTGAGAATTACTGTTTTATAAATGCCCAAGGGTTTATAATTTTTTTGGACTGTGCATGGATCGGGCTGCGCGCCGCAACAGTGATTTGAAACAGTGGTAACAATGACACTGTATGATGTGATTTGAAATAGTGGTAACAACGACACTGTATGATGTGACTTGAAACAGTGGTAACAATGACACTGTATGATGTGACTTGAAACAGTGGTAATAATGGCAATTGTATGATATAAATTGGTCAGGTAATATTGGCTGACCGGTCAGGTAACATTGACTGACCAGTATATTGCGTTTAGGCTGTAGGAGCCCCTCCGAAGTCTGTACCCACCCCCAGTGAGCGCCGTCGACGATATATCATATGCATGGTTGGCTCGGGCTGCACGCCGCAACGGTCATGTGCATTGCATTGCATTCACGCATTGGTTACTATTTGTACTACGTGGCATGACATTCAGCACTCTCATATCATTAGCATCCATGCTATATCTTGCATTGTGTACCAGATACCCCGGTGTTATTTGTAAATAGAGTGTTGTGCCCGAGGGGCTGACTTGCGTGCGGACTTGCACTACCTGATATCGCATTCATATGCTTACTGTTGGAAAAAGAATATTTCAAAAGAGATTTAAAAACTGAGCTAGATATTTCTAAAGGATTTTCACGGTTTTACTGTTTTCCTAAAAAGGTTGTACTGTACTATATAGTATGATGGAGTGTTCTTACGTGATTTCTTACCGCTCATTTATTATTTACACTTATTACCACTGAGTTGGAAGCACTCACTTTACTCCCTGCACCTCGGGTGCAGTTGCAGGTATTGTTCACCCGGTAGCGGGTTAATAGCGGATTGAAGTTATTGCTATCGTAGCTAAGCAAGGTGACCGCCGGCGTTCGCAGCACCGAGTTTCTTCTTCTTCTTGATTTCTAGATTTTACTCTATGTATTATAGACTTTGAAATTGTAATAAAGATCCTCCTAGATGCTCGTGACTTGTGACACCGCGGTCGGGCTGAGTTAGGCTATAATTTTGATAATTAATGTTCTTTAAGTTGCATTTTTCATCTATTTATGTTTAGTAAGTGTTAAAGAAATGAATTAGGTTAGTTGGCTGGCCTTGTCTTCACGAGAGGCGCCATCNCCCCGATCGAGGGGAAAGATATGATTTCTATGAGTTGATATTGGGCCAGTCGGGAGGACTTGAGGCCGGATCTTTGCTTATGGCTTGAGCACCAAGGTGCTGATTGTGCGAGCTAGTGTTATGAACTTATATGTTCGATATTATCGCTATTAGCCAGAATGGCGGTTTGGTATTCATGTGATGAGTATGTTGGTACTGCGAGATGTATCTATATGACTTGGTAGTGACGAAGAAGTCTGCGGGATAATAGATGAACTATTAAATGATTCGTTTCCTATTTTGATCTGTTGTGTAGCCCCGAGTTATGGGCGCGTGAAGAAATTTTTGTGTCTTCTAGTTGGGAAGTGAAGTACATTACGCGTGGCGATATGAGTTCAGACTCAGGAAGACTAAAAGGTTGTGTTATATGTATGACGGTGGAAGGTGTGCTGAAATACTAAATTGAGGCGAAGCAGGTGGGGATGAATGCAAGGTTTGTACAGGATTTCAGTATCCGAGGATCTGTGTTTTCATAAACTAGTAGATGATTTGAGTTTAATCTCACTATAATATTGTGGCATCATTAGAGTAAAAGTATTATGGGTTATTAAATGTGTCCTGATAGATGGCTTTGAGCCAAGTTGGGGAGGTGGTTGTTGATTAGCCGATCGCACGGTTATGTGCTATGTTGTTTCCATTTCGAGGTATGCTGGCGGATCAGTCCTGGTTGCAGAAAATGAGCCGAGGGTGGCACGAGTGGAGCAAAGTTTTGGTAAAGGTTATACGATGCTTCGTAGATGTGTGAAAATAATAGGATGTCTTGAGCTGTTGCTGATAAAGAATGCTCAGTGTATAACGAAGGATGATGGTTGGTTGTATTAGTATGAGATCATGTTCTGCAGTGTCAGAGTGCTAATAAGGCACGAGTGGTTCTGTTCGTTAAGTCAGGCAAATTGCAGTTGGAATAGGAGTGAATGACTCTCGAGAATGGTTTTATTGTGTTCGAGATTTTTGCATGTAATCATCAGGTGTCTAAGGTAGTGTATGTGGCTAGAGACTGTGTTTCCATTAGGAAGAGATCAAGACTTGTGGTATCTTATGCTAATTATGGGATTCTATGTATCAGTATCTGGAAAGTAATGGTAACAAATTCCGATTCGCATGAAGTTCTTCAAATAAAGTATTATGGAACGTGGTATTTCTGGGAAGCATTGAGAGAGTAATTAGTGGCCTATGGGTCTTAGACAGTGTGGTCTTATGTTCGATTCTCGTGTGGTAGGCCTGGATTGAGGCATTGTGATGCTACAGCAAGGAGAAATATCAAGTGGATGATGAATAAAAAGAGAAATTTGATAGACGGAATAGCTTGATAATAGACCGAATCGGCATGGTAAGGGTAGGATTAATTCTTAGTAGGTGTTCGAGGTAATGAGCTTTTACAGGCATTTTGCAGCAATGCTCTTGGTTTTGAAGGCTTGCTCAGCTTGGTTTAGATAAAAGGATTCAGACCTGCTAGTTTAGCTTGTACAACTGGAGTTGGCAGAGATGTTCTTGTTGGGTTTTACCGTGGTTTGAAGATGAGTATATTTC
>MU739958.1:98580-110750 GCA_026770625.1 Nicotiana glauca
AGAAAGGCCATCGGTTGCGTGGCGAGGTGCATCGGATTATATTATAGCAGAGTGGTTGGTATTTCAGAGATCAACGAACGGCTGGGAAGGATTGTTTTCCTTAATTGGGTCTTTGTGACGGATGTCAGTATAGAGGTTTATACCATTGATTCAGTTCCGGTATTGAGGGACTTTTTCGGATGCGTTCCTTATGGTCGGACATGTCGCCGGGAGAGATTGTGGATTTCGATATTGATTTGGAATCGGGCACCGTATTGTACGGCTCCAGCAAGAGTTATAAAAAGTGGAAGGAGCAGCTTAAGGCTTCTTGGCATTGAGTTCGTTGGCAGGCCGATGTGGCTACGTATTCATATTGAGATGGCTTGGTTGGCCCTGATATGTATTATTGAGGGATAGGTTTAATCTCTCGTAATTGAGCTTGTTAGTGATCTGGGGAGATCTATGAGATGCTTTTTTTGGTGCTGTGAGGCGTTATGATTTTCGGATTGTGCTTGAGTCTTGTAGCTTACAACACTATATGAAGATATTGTATGCACCCAGTATGCTTACGACTGGTACTCAGTATTTTGTTATAATGAGCAAATTTGGCTCGATGTGCATCTCCCTATGTGAGATATTTGTGTGGATCGGGTGGCACGCCGCCACGAGTATGTTATCAGGATCGGGTTGCACGCCGCAACAGTGTGATNAACGACTGAGTATGGAGATTGAGTCATGACACAAGGACAGCAATGAAAGCCCAAGCATTGGCCGATCACTTGGCCGAGAATCCTGTTGATGAAGAATACGAGCCATTGAGGACGTATTTTCCTGATGAAGAAGTGATGCATATAGATGAGTTGGAATTGACTGAGGAAACAGGATGGAAGCTTTTCTTTGATGGAGCTGCAAATGCAAAGGGAGTTGGAATAGGAGCGGTACTTATTTCTGAGACAGGACATCATTATCCTGTTACGGCTCAATTACGTTTCTATTGTACCAACAACATGGCTGAGTATGAGGCATGCATTTTGGGTTTACGGTTAGCTGGGGACATGGATGTCCAGGATGTCTTGGTCTTGGGGACTCGGACCTCCTGGTGCATCAGATTCAAGGTGAATGGGAAACACGGGATTTGAAGCTCATACCATATCGGCAATATTTGCATGATCTGAGTAAGCGGTTTTGATCAGTGGAGTTTAGGCACATCCCAAGAATTCATAATGATGTTGCCGATGCTTTGTCCACCTTAGCATCAATGTTGCACCACCTAGACAAAATCCATGTTGACCCGTTGCATATTCAGGTTCGTGATCAGCATGCTTATTGTAACATGATAGAGGAAGAAATGCATGGCGAGCCATGGTTCTATGATGTCAAGGAATACCTCAGGATGGGGATATACCGGAGCAGGCCACCGGAGATCAAAAGAGAGCCATTCGGCAATTGGCAAATGGATTTTTCCTCAGTGGAGGAGTGTTGTACAAAAGAACACCAGATTTGGGATTGCTGAGATGTATAGATGCTGGTCAAGCCGCGACAGTTATGACAGAGGTACATGCTGGAGTTTGTGGGCCACATATGAGCGGATATGTATTGGCAAAGAAGATTCTTCGAGCAGGATATTATTGGCTCACTATGGAGCGAGATTGTATTAATTTTGTGCGTAAATTCCATCAATGCCAGATACACGGAGATCTGATTCATTCTCCGCCAACAGAATTACACACAATGTCAGCACCGTGGCCTTTTGTTGCATAGGGCATGGATGTCATTGGACCTATCGAGCCGGCAGCTTCCAACGGTCATAGGTTCATTCTGGTGACCATTGATTATTTTACCAAGTGGGTTGAGGCTAAAACTTTTAAGTCGGTAACCAAGAAAGCAGTGGTGTATTTCGTTCATTCCCATATCATCTGTAGATTTGGGATCCCAAAGATGATCATCACGGATAATGGTGATAATCTTAACAGCAGTTTGATGAAAGAAGTATGTCAACGGTTCAAGATTACACACCGTAATTCTACCCCGTATCGTCCTAAGGCGAATGGAGCGGTTGAGGCAGCCAATAAGAATATAAAGAAGATGTTGAGGAAAATGGTAGAAGGGTCCAGACAATGGCATGAAAAGTTACCAATTTCATTGTTGGGTTATCGCACTACTGTTCGTACTTCAGTAGGTGCAACTCCTTATTTGTTGGTATATGGGACCGAAGCAGTGATACCGGCAGAGATTGAAATTCCGTCTCTCCGAATTGTCGCTGAGGCTGAGATTGATGATGATGAATGGGTCAAAGCCCGATTGGAGCAGTTGAGCTTGATTGATGAAAAGAGATTGGCAGCAGTATGTCATGGCCAATTATATCAGAAGAGGATGGCAAAAGCATATATAATAAGAAGGTACGTCCTAGGAAATTTGAAGTGGGGCAGCAAGTGTTGAAACGGATCCTTCCACATCAGGCCGAAGCAAAGGGAAAGTTCGCCCCGAATTGGCAAGGACCATTCATTGTGACCAGGGTGCTGTCCAATGGCGCTTTATGTTTGACAGATATTGAAGGAAGGAGTATAGACATGGCTATCAATTTTGACGTAGTTAAGAGATATTATGTATGATTTCTTTTGTTTGTAATTGTTTTGTTTGTTTGCACTTAGTATTGTATCGGAGAATGAAATGACGGAGGAAATTTGTTCTTCTATCCAAACACTTTAACCCTTGCTTCCCCTTTTAAGCCTTATTTATTCTTTCATACCCCTCTTTTGGAATCAGTAATGAAAATGAAAAAAGAGAGAAAATAAAATAACAAAAAAAAATAAAGAAAGTAACAAGAAAAACAAAGGAAGTGGGAACTACGTTTGACCTGATTCCTCAAAGAGGATACGTAGGCGCCTCACGGCTCGGTCATAGTGTAATAAAAGTCAAAAGATCCCCAAGCAAGAAAATTGGAACAAAAGTTATGTTTTTAAATTTCGGGAAAGAAATTTGATTCCAAGAGTTGTAACATTTTACCCATCAAAGTTATTTTAAAATTCTTGATACCCTTTTTCTTTTAAGTCATTATACCAAGAATTTCAATCCCCAACTGATGTCCAAAAAAACCTCCCGATCAGTATCTGATAAGTACCAAGTCAAGCGAATGGAAGTCGGGAATAACAATCTTATCCCCAACAGAAAGAGGATCATAAGCTGAAGAGAATTGATAGCCAAAGAATCCTCAGCATAGACAGTCTTATCGGTAACACTCCAATCCCCAGCTGAAAAAAAAAAAATAATAATAATAATAAAATGAGAGAGTCTTATCGGTGAAAACCTTCACAGGCACCATAAGGCGACGAGAGTTGAGAGAAATGAGAAAGTCTTATTAGTGAAAACCCCTCGAAGGGCACTATGAGGCGACAAGGAGTTAAAAAGGAGACGAACGGGATAAGGTTAACGTAAAAGGACTCGTTGAGGCATCAAGCAGAATAAAGATGCGGATTCGCAAAAGAGTTGGGTTACGGGGCATTTGAAATGCAAAGTAGGGCCACCAGAAAGGATGATTGATATAAATAGACTGGGTTGGTTAATCCAGAATGCACGATATGATCATTGGGATCGGTTTTACCATTCAGATGAGTTCTTTTCTTTTTTCGTCTCCCCAGTTGTTCGGAAAGACTTTTCTTTTTCTATCTCTTGAAGTCATCATTATTCATTTCTTTTGTTTAAAGATTTTTCAATGATAGCTTGTGTTCAAGAAGGATTTTCAGAGCCTACTACCATTTTCTAATATGGTGCAAAGTGAATTTGGATAAAACTGGCCAAAGATAAGCGTTATGGAACAAGAAAGGTGCCGTTGTAAGGCCAGGAGGAATATCATCCCCAACAGATAACATCATCCCCGACAAATTTTGATAGCGTAATGGAACGCAGAGCAGGGAAGAAGAAAAGGAAAAACCATCCCCAGCAGGAGTGGCACGACCACTCACCACGTTTTAAACTAACAAATTTTCTTTGATTTGAAGCAGGTAAAGGATACAGCATTGATGGCGGAAAGGCATGCTACAAGGAAGATTATCAAACTGGGGCAGAAAATTTTCTTCCATGATTGAAAATTTTCTTGAAATCGGGTACACATCGAAGGAATGAGGAAAGCAATTCCAGTTTTAATAGAAAGCGAGATGACGAGTTTCGAAGAAAGCGATTTCGGAGAGGACAAGGCAAGCTTTAGGTAAAGTGGTCTTGGGAGAAGCCAGATGACACAAGGGAAGTGGTCTAAGAACTAGTGTTATCCCCAGCAGTGTTGAAAGAAGGAAAATAACAAGTTTAATGAAGGAAGTTATAGCCCCAACGGACAGAACAAAAGGATGAAACTTGGGTTCAGAAAAAGCAAAGGGCCAGTGTTATCCCCAGAAGTTTGCAGAAGACGACATAAGTGTTGAGGGAAGGAGTTCTGAAGGAAGATAATCAAGATAGAAGGAAAATGGTTCAGGAGAAGGAAGAAACAACAGCGATATTTTAAGTTGAAGATTGAAGTCAGGAGCCCGCCCGTATAACAAAGGAATACATTTTAAGTTTGAAGATTGAAGTCGGGAGCCCGCCCGTATAACAGAGGAATACATTTTAAGTTGAAGATTGAAGTCGGGAGCCCGCCCGTATAACAGAGGAATACATTTCAAGTTTGAAGTCAGGAGCCCGCCCGTAGAACAGAGGAGTACATTCAAGTTAGAAGTCAGGAGCCCGCCTGTAGAACAGATGAATACATTTCAAGTCTGAAGTCAGGAGCCCGCCTGTAGAACAGAGGAATACATTTCAAGTTTGAAGTCAGGAGCCCGCCTGTAGAACGGAGGAATACATTTCAAGTTTGAAGTCAGGAGCCCGCCTGTAGAACGGAGGAATACATTTAAAGTTTGAAGTCAGGAGCCCGCCTGTAGAACAGAGGAATACATTTCAAGTTTGAAGTCAGGAGCCCGCCTGTAGAACGGAGGAATACATTTCAAGTTTGAAGTCAGTAGCCCACCTGTAGAACGGAGGAATACATTTCAAGTTTAATGGAGGAATACATTTCAAGTTTTAAGCCAGGAGCCCGCCTGTAGAACGGAGGAATACATTTCAAGTTTGAAGTCAGGAGCCCGCCTGTAGAACAGAGGAATACGTTTCAAGTTTGAAGTCAGGAGCCCGCCTGTAGAACAGAGGAATACATTTCAAGTTTGAAGTCAGGAGCCCGCCTATACAATAGAGGAATACATTTCAAGTTTGAAATCAGGAGCCCGCCTGTAGAATAGAGGAATACGTTTCAAGTTTGAAGTCAGGAGCCCGCCTGTAAAACAGAGGAACACATTTCAAGTATGAAGTCAGGAGCCCGCCTGTAGAACTGAGGAACACATTTCAAGTCTGAAGTCAGGAGCCCGCCTGTAGAACAGAGGTATACATTTCAAGTCTGAAGTCAGGAGCCCGCCTGTAGAACAGAGGAATACATTTCAAGTTTGAAGTCAGGAGCCTGCCTATAGAACAGAGGAATACATTTCAAGTCTGAAGTCGGGAGCCCGCCTGTATAACAGAGGAATACATTTTAAGATTGAAGTCAGGAGCCTGCCTGGAGAATGGAGGCTATATTATTTTTAAATTATTGATGAAGTCAGGAGCCCGCCTGGAGAATGGAGGTTGTTATATTTTAAGTTGAAATCGAAGTCAGGAACCCGCCTGGAGAATGGAGTTTGTATTATCTTTAAATTGTTGATGAAGTCAGGAGCCCGCCTGTAGAACAGAAGAATACATTTCAAGTTGAAGTCAGGAGCCCGCCTGTAGAATAGAGGAATACATTTCAAGTTGAAGTCAGGAGCCCGCCTGTAGAACAGAGGAATACATTTCAAGTTTGAAGTCAGGAGCCTGCCTATAGAACAGAGGAATACATTTCAAGTCTGAAGTCGGGAGCCCGCCTGTATAACAGAGGAATACATTTTAAGATTGAAGTCAGGAGCCTGCCTGGAGAATGGAGGCTATATTATTTTTAAATTATTGATGAAGTCAGGAGCCCGCCTGGAGAATGGAGGTTGTTATATTTTAAGTTGAAATCGAAGTCAGGAACCCGCCTGGAGAATGGAGTTTGTATTATCTTTAAATTGTTGATGAAGTCAGGAGCCCGCCTGTAGAACAGAAGAATACATTTCAAGTTGAAGTCAGGAGCCCGCCTGTAGAATAGAGGAATACATTTCAAGTTGAAGTCAGGAGCCCGCCTGTAGAACAGAGGAATACATTTCAAGTTTGAAGTCAGGAGGCCGCCTGTAGAACAGAGGAATACATTTCAAAGTTGAAGTTAGGGGCCCGCCTGTAGAACAGAGGAATACATTTCAAGTTGAAGTCAGGAGCCCGCCTGTAGAACAGAGGAATGCACTCAAATTCAAGTGAGAAGTCAGTAAAGCGGAGGGTTACAACAAAATATCCCCAGCATAAATTCTGCTTCATAAAGAGAGAAACAGCGGAGGAAACACAAGCCAACAAGAAAGCAAGGCGGCAAGAGCAAGTTTGAAGATAGATAAAGATTTTGTAATCCCTAGTTTAGTCTAGCTTCTTGTTTTCTTTTAGCACGGTGTAATAAGGAGGTCGGTAAGCAGTGGTAGCAGCAGCAACAACAGTAACAGCAAAATCACAGTTCCACGGTAGTCCCAGCTACCAAAACTTCCCGAACTACATTGACCTGATTCCTTTTTAGCCAAGGATATGTAGGAGACCTTTTGAAGCAAAGGTTCGGTCAAATATTGTAAAAGATGCTTCACACGGAGTGTTCAAACAGGCAAAAAGCGCTCATATCCGCTCACTTTGTCTTTGCACGAAAAATCTTCGTGTTTACGGGCAAAAAGGGGCAGCTGTGAGCACGTGATTTTTGCCCTATATGAGAATTACTCCCAAAAAATTCAAAATAAAATAATTTTGTGTTGTTTGTAATTTTTGTGAATTTTGTGTTATTTTTCTTTTATTGTTTGTGTTTGTGTGTGCATGTTTATTTGTTTAAATTAATGAAAATACAAAAATATGTCGCAGTTGTATTTTAGGACTTAATTTTAAAATTAGGAGTAATTAAGTTTGTTTCACAAAATGAAAAAATCACAAAAAATATGTACTTTGTATTTTAGCACTTAATGTCAAAATTGTGTAATTTTCTTTTTGTGTGATTATTAAGAGTTAGTTAGTATTTTAAGTTAATTTGTGAATTTCATGATTTAATCTAGGAATTTTGGTTTTAAATTAGGAATTAAAAATGAAAAAGAATAAAAAATAGAAAAGGAAACTCGGACCAGGCCAAATTTCCACAGGCCCAAACCAAAAAGGCCCAATTCAAACAACTCTCCGACCCAGCCCCAATCCGTCGCCCAGCAGACGTCCAAACGATGTCGTTTGGGCATGGAGAATATGAACTGTTGATCTCACTTGATCAAACGGTCCGGTTCAGCCCTAACATCAACCAAACGACGTCGTTCCAGGTGTCTCGAATCCAAGCCGTTAAACCCATCTGATCGAATGATCAAAATCGCTCGCCTCAACCCGTGTCCAAGCCCGACCCGTTCCATCAAAGACCAACCCGGTCTCAGATACGTCTAAACGTTGTCGTTCCTCTTAAGTGAGAGATCCAGGCCGTTGATATTAATTGATCCAACGGCCAGGATTAATTACTCCCCCTACTATATATTCCCAACACACACCTCACCCACCCCCACAGCCAAACCCCCTCATCTCTCCATCGTCTCTCTCAGAGATGACCACTTCCAAACCCTAGCTGCCACCCCTCCCCTTCGCCTGAAACCCGACGGCGACAATGCCGGTGAGCACCAAACTAACACCCCTAGAGCACCTTGACCCCCTCAACCCAAATCCATGGTCTGTTAAACTCGAATCATCACCAACCGTCTTGAACTACTGATTGATTTTCTGCCTTGAACTACTGATTGATTGATAGGTGGAATTGGTTTATAGCTGTTGTAATTTGGTGGTTAGAAATCAGCTTTGGATAATTGATAGGTTTGAAAGGTTATAACTTATAGAGATTTAATAACAGATTAAAAAGGCCAGGGTAGTATAGTAGTTCAGGGCATCAGGGGGTAATTTTGGGATTTAACAGGTTTGAAATTAGACTAACTTAAGGGTCTGTCCAGAAAGGTACTAAATGTACCATTTGTTTAATGTTTTGTCTAGTAATGGGGGGTTTGGGAAACATAAATAGCATGGGATGATCCAATAGGTGATTTGAATACTAATATACCCATAACCTTAGAGTTAATTAATAAAAAGAGAAAGACATAGAATAGTGGGAGACAAAAATAACTTTAAACAAGATAAGACATATAGGAATGGGAATTCAGGGGGTATGGGCAGACCAAATGCCAAGGCTGGTCTGAGTAGTTCAAGGCAGATAACAGGCCTGTTTTTGGTGATAAATAGGAGATGTTTTGATAGAGTTAGGTGCTGGTTTTTGAAATCATGAAAATAAGTTTAAAGAGATTATTGAGAGCTAAAAAACTGATGGCTTTTGAATGCAAAAAAAGGTCAGAGATTGAGAGTCTAAAAACCAAAAAGGTAGAGTTTGTAACAGTTTCATTGGGTGTTCAGAGTGTTTCTGCTTTGGTCTTAAAGAGTTTTTTTTGGGGGGTGGGGGGGTTCAATTAGTTGTTGTGTCCTATTGCTGATTGGTATTCCTGGGCTGTTGCTGGTGTTGCTATTATACTGGTTGTTTGGTCTTTTAAAAAGCTGTCTCAGTTGCTGGTTGTTGTTCCATTGTTGTTTTGCTGCGTCGTTGCCGCTGTGTTATATCGTTACTGCTGCTGCTGATTACTCTTGTTTCTTCCTGTTGTATTTTCAAATCCAGGTACACTTCGAGCCTTTGATGTAGCATTTCCTGTTGAAAGTGAAATAAAAATGAAGATCTATCTCTGCTTTGGCTCTACCCTCATGATAGTTTAGCTTTACATTAAATTTTCTGTAACTCTGATTTGTTTGAATACTGTAATTAAACTTAAAGTGCAAATGGACTAAAACTGTGCTCTATTAGCTATATTGTCATTCCTTTGGTTTCGAGCGCTAGTTGTTTTTTTAGTGTTATGTTAGGATAATGGAATAGTCAGATTAGCTTTAGCTCGACAGTTTTGTTTCATGAGTTTCTTTGAAAG
The DNA here is from genome assembly GCA_026770625.1 of Nicotiana glauca. NCBI lineage: Eukaryota > Viridiplantae > Streptophyta > Magnoliopsida > Solanales > Solanaceae > Nicotiana > Nicotiana glauca. Next base: position 107,694 of record MU739958.1, read on the forward strand.
TAATTCAACAAGGAAGTGGACCTTTAGTAGCTGTGCACACCTCAATCTGCAACAAAAATAGAGTGGTGCAAATTTCGTCCTAGTCGTGCTGGATTGCCAGGGAAAGGAATGTAGCTGCCTTTAAGTATTTCATGTCATTTCCATGATTACAAGTAAAAAGTAAATAAGAAAGTCTAATTCTGTTCATAAAGGTTGCTGTAAATTTCAATTGGAACTAGAGTTGCAAAATTCACACATTACTTGAATGTTGGTTTAATGAAGTTGATTTCAATCGATATAGAATAGTTAGTTTGCTTTTGCAGTCAATTCCGATAGTTCAATTCATCCAATAATGCTAGTTTAAATCAGTTAGAGAATAGTCAGTTTGCTTTGACGATATTGTTGTAAATCTCATGTTCTATTTGTAATCTCAACTTTAGTAATATTCACTAATGGAATGAGGAACGAAACAGTCTTCCATTGTACAAGTTCAAGTGCATTTTTTCGTTCGCATCAGTTGAAACCTAATAAACAACAAGTTAGGACCTCCCGCAAGCATGTTACTTAATTAGGTTTTTCGTTTTTTTAGAGACAAATAATGTTGAATATCATAGTTTACTTTAGGACGGACCTTTAAATAAAATATGAGACGAGCCTCGCCAAATAAAACGCAAATTGTGGGGCCCTCAATAGATGGTTATTTTAAATACTTATACTTCGGGATGTGCCGTTTGGTGAATTTTACGACCCTCCCCAAAGATAATAACATGCTAGTCACTTTAGGCGCGCTTTTAATGATTTACTTTCCTAAACTCGGGTGTACATTTATGTGACATAAATCCAAATCTTAACGGAGTCGAAATGTGTCGATAACCACGGGTACATTGATGTGACGTGGTTCGAGATGCGTTTTCACGATGTTGCAATTCTCTTTCTTATAAAATAATAATAATCAAAAGCGGTTAGAAGGTAAAGATGCACATAGGTTCATCATGTAATAAAATCAGATAATTAAGCCGGATATAACAGTTAAGCGACCGTGCTAGAACCACGAAACTCGGGAATGCCTAACACCTTCTCTTGGGTTAACAGAATTCCTTATTCGGATTTCTGATTCGTAGATTGTAATATGGAATCAATTTTTTCCTCGATTCGGGATTTGGGATACCATAAATCTCTCAAGTGGCGATTCCAACTCTTAATAATAAATTCCGTTTCGATTTTCCTTTAATTGGAAAAACTCCCTTTACTACACCCTTCGCGGGGTGCAGTAGCAAAAAAAGGAGGTGTGACACAAGTAATGCGGCCGCACGGGTCACGGCGCGGACCGCACAAACATGTCATGCGGCCGCGCTGGGCTTTTAATACTAGGACAACTAGGGTTTAACAAAAATAGGCCAAATCTTGCACGTTTTAGCATCCTACTTTGTCCCTACTCGTTTATAACATGCCCATCATATCAAAGAACAACAAGAACAACCTAAACTATCCAAAACATGAATAATGAAGAACAAAAAATAAAAAAATAAAAAAGAATGAAGAAGTTATCACTAAGGAAACATGTATAAAGTATAAATTAACACTAATAAAAAAAAACTAATGTGAGAAATATGTTACCAAGAAAGTGAAGAAATGCTCTTGCTAATGTAAATTAGAGTCTCAAGATGAACAGTGAAAACTTAGGGTTCAGAGGTCGAGTTGGCGAAAAGTTTACAATGAAGCCCTGGGGTCTATTTATAGAAAAAGGACATGGGCCCCCAACTTACCCTCCAGCACGGCCGCGTGAACACGACCGCGGACCGCGCTGGACTTACCTCACACCATCTTGTGCAAAACAACTGATGCGGCCGCACAAACTTGGGACGCGGCCGCGTGGTACAATGCGGACCGCACAATTCTGGGATGCGGCCGCATGAATCAAACTTCAGAGACTTTACCACATGTGTTGTGGCTGGTGCGGACCGCACAAGCAAGGGTGCGGCCGCACTAGCCAACTTCAGAAACTGAGTACTTTTTGCATAGTTGTTTTTCAATTATTCAACACAATCCCCGCAACATCTCACAAACCATTAGCTCAAAAATCCTATTCTACAACAGAAATCAAAAAGAAAGAAAAAGACATGGGTTGCCTCCCAAGAAGCGCCTGATTTAACGTCGCGGCACGACGCATGTTACCATCATATCACTTCAAATGAATAAGTGCCACCACGTGGCTGTCATCAATCTTCCCCAAATAGTGCTTGACACGATGCCCATTTACCCTGAACACTTCACCATTCTTGTTTTTAAGATCAAGAGCACCGAAGGGAGTTACAAAGACCACTTCAAAGGGACCACTCCATTTGGATTTGAGCTTTCTCGGAAATAACCTTAGCCGAGAATTGAAAAGAAGAACCATGTCGCCCACCTTGAATTCTTTACCCCGAGCATACTTATCATGGAGGTACTTCATCTTGTCCTTATACAAGGACGAGCTGGAGTAAGCATGGAATCTAAACTCATCAAGTTCATTCAATTGCTCCACTCGGAGGTTGGCCGCAACATCCCATTCTAGGTTCAATTTTTTTAATGCCCACATAGCCTTATGTTCTAGTTCCACCGGGAGATGACAAGCCTTACCAAATACCAATCGATATGGAGACATACCAATCGGAGTCTTGTAAGCCGTCCGATAAGCCCAAAGAGCGTTATCTAACTTCTTTGACCAATCGGTCCTATTTGCATTCACGGTTTTGGACAAAATACTCTTAATTTCCCGATTTGAAACCTCCACTTGGCTGCTTGCTTGAGGATGGTAGGGGGTAGTCACCTTGTGGTTAACTCCATATTTGGCAAGCAAAGAGTCAAAGGCATTGTTGCAAAAATGGGACCCCCCATCACTAATGATAGCACGAGGGGTTCCAAACCTAGTGAAGATATTCTTTTTCAAAAATGCCACGACACTCCGGGCTTCATTATTGGGAAGAGTCATGGCTTCAACCCACTTTGACACATAATCCGCTGCCACAAGAATATACGTGTTCCCACAAGAGCTTACAAACGGGCCCATGAAATCAATGCCCCACACATCAAAAATAT
>MU739958.1:114574-143446 GCA_026770625.1 Nicotiana glauca
TCATATTCACTCCTTCCATGGCATTGACTTGGCGCGGGTTTTGAACTTGTTGCAATTGCGCCTTCGCCAATTGGTTCATTGTTGTTGTAAGTTCGTCAATGGCTTGGCCGTGGTCATACAACTCCTTATGCAAATGTATGACATTAGGATCACCTTGAGTACCGTTTCCCCGGCTTTGCCATGCCGAAGAAGTATCGTCCATTTCATCTAATACATCACAAGCTTCATTGTACGGGAGCTTCATAAAATTTCCACCCGCCAATTGGTTCACAATACATTGGTTTGTTGTGTTGATTCCCCTATAGAACGTTTGTTGAATCATCACATCAGTCATATCATTATTTGGACACTCTTTGACCATAGTTCTAAATCTCTCCCATATTTCATGCAAAGGTTCTGTTGGCTCTTGTTTGAAAGCCAAAATCTCATCACGGAGCGCTGCCATGTGACTTGGAGAAAAGAACTTGGCAATGAACTTGTCCGCCAATTCATCCCACGTTGTGATTGAATGATTTGGAAGCCTTTCTAACCAATCCAATGCTTTCCCCCGAAGAGAGAACGGGAAAAGCCTCAATCTCAAAGCATCCTTGGACACATTGGTTTGTTTATTCCCCCAGCAAGTATCTATGAACCCCTTCAAGTGCTTGTATGCATTTTGATCGGAGGCACCCATAAAATACCCTCTTTGCTCAAGAAGTGTCAACATAACATTGGTGATTTGAAAATTCCCCGCCCGGATTCGGGGAGGAACTATGGCACTTGCATAACCCAGGTTCGGAAGGACCCTTCGAGATACTCTTGGTGGAGTGGGAGGAGGGTCTGGGATTTGATCATTTGGATTTGCATTAGCATTTCTACCTCTCCGTGGTATTTGTGGTACCTGGAGCTTATCTTGCTCAACATCATCAACCTCCTCCCCTGCGACCACGTTGTCAAGAGGGACATTTCCACTTAGAGCCATGTGTACCTTATGGATCGACACAAATAACCTTAGTAAAAAGAAGGAAAGAGAAGCAAAGCACAAAATTAGCTACGTAAATAGTCAATACCGTAAGCTCCCCGGCAACGGCGCCAAAAAGTGATCGCGACGGACTCAACCTTAGGAAGAGTGGGCTCTAAGACTTTTACCCAATAGTGGTATCGGGGTCAATTTCCACAGGGAGCTAGAAATGGAGTTGAGTATTTGTTTGGTCTAGAAATGCGTTTTGGCTCCTAATTGTACTTCTACCATTTTTGGTTTTTTATAATTATTAACTACAATTTAACAACTACTAATTAAAACTAAGTTATGCTAAAATATTAATTCTAAGTTGTATGCAAGATAGAAAAAGGCACTAGGGTCGTGGCATTTACCTAGGTGGTCAACTAACAGGTAGAGATTCCTAATACAAGAATGATGATTATGGGGCTTATGCTATAACCGTTGCACGATTGCAGTCACTCTCACACCTCTCAGTAGAGAGAGTGATTTTGCCCAATTGACTCTCTCGAGACCAATTGGGTAGGCCAATATGCCCAAGCAGCTTAGGGTTCAAGTTGGGTAATTACTCTTTCGAGGTTTAACCCGTTAATTGGGACTGCCATTCTCATGGGTCCATCCCAATTCCTTGTTAGGTCAATTTTAGAGTCATAGACACTCTTTCTCAAGAAGAGTCAAGACCCACTAAGCTAGACTTAGTGTTTGCAACCACCAAATCCTGATTAAACCATAAAATTAACCCAAATAGCAAACACCCAACATCATTCAATCTTTAAATAATCACACCCATTAATTTCCCACACTAGGGTTGAGCTACAACCCTAGCTAATGGGTTTAGCTAGACATAATAGAAATAGAAATTGAAGAAATAGTAGATAAAATTGACATATTAATTAACTACAATGTTAATCTACAAGAAACCACGATAAAACAAGATGAGAATGCCCAAAATAGGCTATTACTTGAGTCTCACGAGCGCAGCTTAAGATCTGAAAAAATACTTAACCTAAAAATGTGAAAATGTTCTATTTATACTAGGCTTAAACATCCGGACAAAAATACCCATGCGGGGCTGGTGCAGACCGCGCGAAGTTGACACGCGGCCGCACTGGGTTACTCAACTTCTAAATCTTGCTTTCTGAACCTTAGTGATGCAGACCGCACAATGATGTAGTGCGGCCGCAAGGTGACTGGCACGGACTGCGTGAACCTGTAGCGCGGCCGCATGAACAACTTGAGGTGGTCTCTGAACTTTTGTGGTGCGGTCCACGGGAACGTGTAATGCGGCCGCATGAGCTGGGCGCGGACCGCATGGGCTTGCAGTGCGGCCGCGCTACTTTAGATTGGCTTAACCACTTTCCGAACCTCATTGGTGCGGCTGCCTGGCATGATGGTGCGGTCCGCACCAAGTTCTGCATGTCCTCTCTTCACTAATCTTTGACACTTGAGCAGGTTTCACTCCTTTTCGAGCCGATTTTTGACTTTTGCCATCTTGTCGCTTAAACCTGCAATCAAGCGCATTTATAAGCATTTTGGGTCTATTTTATGGCAATTCATACATAAAGCATAGGCAAGTATGGGTATAAAGCGTGTTAGAAATCACAGTCATCAGAAGCATGAGAGGAAGTAGGTCGAGCCAACAATCATGCCCTCCGGCCTCAAGAGCGGCAACTTGCTCACTTAGGCTCAACACATCTTTCTCGATCCCACCAATTCACTCATCAAGCCGTGCTTCCCTTAGAGCGTCCGTTTCAGTATCTATTGCACATTCAGACCTGAGGATGCATATCGAGTCTTCTAATGCCGCTTCCTTCTCTAAAGCGGCTACCCGAGACTCCTTGGTCCCCTCCAACTCTGCCGCTTTCTCAGTCAATTCACAACTTAGGACAGCAACTCTAATTGAGCTTTGCTTGAGCTCGGTTCGCAGGGATGCCACCTGCGCTTGAAGATCGACGCATTTGGCCACAACACTTTTGCTCACTTCAAGGTCATCGTCTTTGGCCCTAAGCAACCCCTCGAGCTCACTACATCTGTCAATAGTTTGCACAATCTCCTCGTCCTTCTGGTTCAACTCCTCCCTAATAGATTGGAGGTTGCCACCTGCTCTGAGCCGTGCACGCATCTCATAGTACTTGTCACGATAACAGACGTACTTCGAAATCATTTTCTAGAAAATAACCTTCCGCTTCTCTTCACGGTGCGCGCGCTCTATCTCCAAAATAAAAGTCTAAAAAAGAGAAGAAAAGCTAAAAAATTAGTAAAGACAGAGAGGAAAAAGACACAAAATGCAGAAATACTGAAGGAAACTCACCCTCAGGGCCATCCCAAATATACCTAGTGACAAGTCAGAATCCCTGAGCGCCTGAAGGTCCTGTTATCGGCGACAGAGCAAAGAAGGGCAAAGAAAGAGACCATGCTGACTGTATCCTCCAACAAGTTACAGTCCAAATGGATTACAATCGAGCGACAGGATCCATCCGTTCTCACCTCCACCCAGGTGAACCCTTCGTCTAATATCCTCGCTTCCTCGGGGTCAATATCAGAGCCGAATTCATAATCATCCACGACCAATCTTTCGCCCTCTCCTCAGCCGAAGAGAGAATGTCGACTGGCTCTGACGTTGATAGATCACTCCTCGGAATGACCATAGCCTCTGGTCGCTTCCCTCCTTCCATGGAGACGATCTCCACATCCAAAGGAGGCACGGTCTCTGCATCCAAAGCCGTATCGCCCCCGGGTTCGGCCGTGGTCAACTCGTGTGCACCCCTCATAGTCTCTTCGACCTCAATCACTCCGCCACCAACCTTTATCCTTAGGCTCTTCAGTGTAGCCTCTTCGTCTTTTCCCTGCGATGACTGATAACTAGGGGTTCTATCCTATCGTATGCTCTTTTTTTGCTTAGATTTCAGATAAAAAATGTGTAGAAGTATTCCTGAAAACTAAATTATTATGCTTGTTTGCAGTGTTGTGTCAAAATGAGGCAAGAAAGTCATAATCAACTCGTAAATGAGTGAAACCTGCACAAGTTCAAAGTTGAGCTAAAAGCGCTGACAATAAAGGAATAGTGCGGCCATGGAAGTTGAACCGCTGAGGTGACCATATTCACACTCTCAACGGATTAAGGTTCAGAGAAGGCACTTTTGGGCTTAATAGACACCGATGCCCGTGGTGAAATAGCGCGGCAGTGGAATTACTTGATGCTGCCGCGATCCATATTACGCTGAGGTGAAATTTAGAATCAGAGGGCTGGATATTTGAGCTTAAATGAAGAGCGCGGTCCGCAAACATATTTCGCGGCCGCGGTTGAAGACTACGCTGAGGCGGTTGGTTTTTCGCTCCCAGCAGAATCAAGTCCAGACCAAGTTTAGGAGAGAACAAACGCGGTCCGCGCTTGCTTTTGCGCGGCCGCGGAAGTCCAAGTGCTGAAGCGCTCAATATTACGCTGTCAGCGGAACCTCCGTAGGGGCATTTTTGTTCGAAAATTTCAGCTGTGTATAAATAGTGTTTTTTCAGATTTTTAGGGTATCTATTATTGGGAGGAACACATGAACAACCGCTTTTTGCTTTTTAGAGTAATTTTAGAGCATTATTAACTATTAATCCTATATTTTACTCTTGTAATTACTTCTTATGGATTTTATTTCATCTCAATCTTTGATTTCTTCCTTGATTATGAGTAGCTAAACCATTAGCTAGGGTTGTGACCCAAACCTAGTATGAGTATTTAATGGGTCTTCAATTTTTAGGATTTAATTGTTTATGGGTTAATGATATTTAGCTTGTTTCGTGCTTTAATTATTGAATTGGTGGTTGCAAACACTGATTTGTGCCTATTAGACTTAGACTCTTCTTGAAAAAGAGAGACTAAGTCTAGGAAATTAGGCTAACAAGGAATTGGGGTGCATTCAAGAGATTGATAGCTCCTATTAAAGGGTTAAACCTAGAAATAGTAATACCCGACTTGAGCCAATTTTGTTTGCATTGTTTGGACACCCAATTGGGCTTAAGAAAGCCAATTAGGGCAAACTCACTCAAACTACCGAGAGGCATAGAGTGAGTAATTATGTGCAATGGTTATATCATGATCCCAATTATAACAAGTTTGCCCTAAGTTTTAGACCACGTTAGATACTCACCTAGGTGTAAGTCACTTTCATAGTGCCTTTTTACCAATTGGGAAAATCCTTATAAAAAATATTATACTTAGATTATTTTCATCGTTCGTTAGTGCTAAAAGTAGAATAGAAACCAAACAAAGCATGATTGGAAGTGCAATTAAGAACAACGCACATAGCTAGATTAGATAGAAGTCCAATTCCAAACCAATACTAGCTCTATGTGGAAACTGATCCCGATCCCTCAGGTAAAAGCTGCATCGACCACTATTGCCATTTTGTGGTACAGGGTTAGAATCGATCAATGAATCGTCAGGCAAATGAAGCACAGAAGAAGGCAGAATCTCCACTAGTAGGGCAGCGACCTGACGGCTGGGTCCACACACGGCCGGGGTACGAGAGACAACAGCGGCCTGCGCATGCTCGCTTGCGGCCACAACAAGTATAGGCCAGGTCGAAACGCTTGATTGGTGAAAAGCAGGAGCAGGAGCCCTTGCCCTTCTCGAGGCCCTCTGACCTACCAACAAAGAAAGACAAGTGAAATGGAAGGAAAAAGAGGACGGTGCAAAGGCCAAAATTACTAAGACCAAAGCGAGATAACTCACCATCTAAAGGTCTACACCCAAACCTCTCATTAAACGGCGACCACTCACAAATCCTTACCGTATGGGGAAAAATCTGGCTTACCCAGTCACGAGTGTCAGCTACTGGCGAAGGAGGATCCTTCTCGGCTGCAAAAAAAGGGGAGAAGGGGGTGAACGATCAGATCACCAAAAAGAAACAACAGCCATTTGAGAAAAACACTTACGAGCAAAGTTCCACTCCTCCAATAACCCATTGGGGTTCGACACCATGTGTTCCATCCTCACATAGAAGAAATTGGCCCAAAAGCAGTGATTAGTTTTATCATCCATCTTCACCACCAGTCCTTTGGTCCCACGGTGGCACATGTGTATCATCGTGCCCCTATGAAAACTTGGGGCAAAGAGGTGAAGCATATGTCAGAGAGAAATCCCACTGTTAGCCAGCTCCGCGTATTTGATGAGCATAAGGAAAAGGTTGTATATGTACCGGGAGAGCTGAGCCGGGCACACACCATAGTAACAGCAAAAAATCCTCAGCCAAGGAAGGAAGAGGAAGTGTATAGCCGACGACGAATGGGTTCGCACACACCTGCACTACATCGTCAACGGCAGGGACAAGTTAGACATGGGCTGGGATTAACCATTTAGCCCTAAATGCAACAAGCGCTACCACATTCATCTCAGAAATGACAGGTTTAGGATCGTCATCGGGTCGGTTCTTGAAATCCAATCTAACTTTCCCCGAACATGGAATTATCTCATCTACAGTGGGGAAATTCTCATCTTCTAACATGGTTGTTTTTTCTTCATGAGAAGACATGTCTACAGGATCAGTGGCTCCCTCAAGATTAGACGACGCACTAGCCATTTTTCTGATTGCAAGTATGAAAAGGAAATACAAAGGTAAAAAAGATAACTACGACGAAAAACACTAAAGGAATGGAGAAAATACAGTTTTAGGAAATTTGAAGAAGAAGAAGGAGAGGCTTGGGTTTTCAAATGCTCAAGAAAGGCAGCAGTTCGAATGAAGAACCCCCATACCTATTTATAAGAATATTGGCACCCTGATCGAGAAAGCCAAACGCCGCCATTTTGATTTTCAAAACGGAAGAGGCGCGGAAAATGACGTAACGTATCGGGAAAATGCGTCGTAATGACGCATGAAGAAATGATGTCATTTCGAACTGACAATACGATCAAAGGTGGCTCTTGAAGTGCCATGTCATCACCTCGCATAAAAGGGTCATTCCTCGGCCAACATGCTCAGATTTCTCAAAATTGCAACTGGTGAAGTCCGCCCACCGAGCTCGTCCAAAGACAACCCCGACAAGCGGAGGGACTAACTGTATGGGTCAAAATCTGATCAAGGGGATCTCGCCTAAGAGAAGGAAATAAAGAGTCGATGAGGCCGAAGTCATGCTTAAGAAGTAACATTGGCGAGCTGAGCAGCTAAGGTCGAGGTCGAACACTCAGATCAGCCAAAACGGCTAGTTTAGCAATAAGATATTTTAAAAGAATATTCTACAGAATATTCTCTGTACTTGTACTTTCAGTAGGTAAGGGATATGTCCCATATAAGTAGGAACAGAGAGGGAGGAAGGGGGCATGTAATATTCTATATGATAAGCTCTCTCTAGAAAAGTTGACTCTTAAGTAGCTACAAACATTATCTTTACTAAAGATTAAATTTGTTGTTTGTCCCAAGCTTTCTCACTTCAGGTCCGAGAATGCTTTCTACATTCGCACGTATTGATTGCCTTACGTCATTGCCAGAGAGAGAATCATCCACCTCATTGAATAGTTGGGTGAATCATTCTCTCTATTTACATTTATTGTCATATATCATATTTATTGCTTGTCACTATTCCCTCATTCATTCATAACAATTTTATTAAACACTCCCTTTGTATTTAATAGCCTTGAATGCAGGTTTCACATTACCGATATCTATTTATCTCAGATCTAGGATTTATTATATTTAGGATCTATTTATCTTATTTAATTAGTTTAACAAAAAGGCTTAACACTTTTTGGTCAAACATACACAATTTCCCTACTCTATTCCCTAATCAAACTTACTAATCCTCTCTCTCTCACACACACTCTCACAAACGTCTCTATATTGAGTCGGGCATTTGGCACCTATATCAAACTTTGGTATTTAGTTGTATTAGTCTGGAAAAAACACCTCAACCCCCATGAACTGGTTTGTGAGCTGCAATCGATTGAATGAAGCTGGACTAATTAGTTGATGTTGTTCTTTTTCAGTTACATTCGTGTTTGAATTCCATATCCGGTTTTACTTTGGTATTTGAATGTTGCTTGCAGTTGTCGAACCTATCTTCACTTGCAATTTTCCATTTTTGGATTGCTGAGAATTAATAGAATTTGCCTAGTTTGCCTATTTATGATACTGTTACAAGTTCCATTCTGGAGTATGTCCTAAATTGTTAGTGCTTAATACACATAAATCTGCAATATTATCAGAAATTTAAAAAATGTAATGGAATCAACATTATTTTCACATTTGGTAATCAATAGTGTTAGTGGTTAAATAATTGCTAATGCATATGTAATAATTAACAGTCTGCTACTCTATTGTTTGTAACTACAAAAATGAATTTGCTTTACAGTATTTATCTCAGAGAAACAAAGAGATTTTACGAAGTTATTATATGTGAAATGTGTTCAATATTTGCCTACTTTTCACTTTATTCATCCCAAAGCATACAGTAATTTGCATTCAAAAAAACATATAATCTTGACCAAAAGAAGAAAGGCCATTATGTGAACTCAGAAGTCTATTTCCTGCTGCAGTCAGAGTAAGTCAACAAATATTTTCAATGTATTATTATGCTTGAAACAGTGAGAGCAATTACAAATTTCACAAATGAAAAGAAATAAAAATAAAAGTATATATGAATGAATCTCAGTATGCTACTTGTTTAAAATTCACCTGTAAACTATTCTTAAGGTGAAAATCCAGTTTGTAGCCAAGTGTTGGTTGCTACTCAACTGGAAATTTTGGTTCTCTAAACAGATGATGTGGCAAATAAAGTAGTATTAAACTCTTTGCTTTTGTTAGCTGACTTGTTCTCCAATTAAATCCAAGCCAACTATAAGAAAAGTTAAACCTTGAAACAGCAAGTAATAGAAATGTATGCCCTGTGCAGATAACAGACTTCTTGCAGCTGCAGTGAGCAAAAGAAAAGCAAGTGCTAATTCCTTCCTGTAGATTTTGTTTGCCTTCTTTTTCTTGGGCACCTCTTCGTGTTCTTTTAATTTTCCGAATAGTTCTAGACCAGATTCAGACAACCTTCTTGAAATTTTCTCTTCGTTCATATTCTTCGATTCCCTTTCAGCAAGTGCTAGTAAGTCCGACTCAGATGCTCTACCTGTTTTCTTGGTGACTACCCATTCGTAGGCGCTGCCTAACTGAAATAGCCCCGACACCATGGCATTGAATTTTGTCACGGACATTGTGTTCTCGAATAGCAGGTATGGCATTAGGAAAGGGAAAGACTTTGGCGATGGAAGGATGTTCAAAATGGACATGACTATAGGGATATAACAGATCACCCAAGGGGGTAACTCGGCTTCTGGTATGAACATTGTTAGTGGAAGTATAATACAGAACAATGTGAATGAGTAGAAAGGTAATATCAGCTTCCTCAGAAGAAAGAATAGGAATATCAGGTTGGCCTTCTTCCAGGCAGAGATCTGCAAAAGGATATACGACATTGTTAAAATTTACTAATAGTCCGAAATTTTCATATTCATATGGTTGGCAAGTGGAATTGAGAGCTATGTTGCTCGGACTCTCCGAAAATGTGGCCGGATACGTGTCGGATCCTCCAAAAGTAGTGCATTTTTGAAGGATCCGACACGGGTGCGGCTACAGTTTGGAGAGTCCGCGCAACATAGATTGAGAGTGTGAAAATACAAAGCAACACTCACCTTGGACTTCAAGATTGAAGGAAGACATAGTCTAAAGAGCTGCATTGGACCAGAATGCCAACGGTGCTGCTGCTTTTTGTAAGCTTCATATGATTCTGGCAACTCACAAAGCGCCCTTACATCGTCAACATAGATAAATTTCCAGCCACACAAGTGTGCTCTGACGGCGATATCCATGTCCTCTACAGTTGTTCGTTCCAACCAACCTCCGGATTCCTCCAAAGCCTTAATTCTCCAAACACCAGCTGTTCCATTGAATCCAAAGAAATTGAGATAGTGACCATTTACTTGCTGCTCCACCTCAAAATGAAAGCACAAGTTGATGTTCTGAAGCCTAGTAAGTAAGTTTTCATCCTTATTAACGAAAGTCCATCGTGCTTGGACTAGTCCAACATCCGGCTTTCCCTGCATAACAATACTTATTATCAGCTCAAACAGTTCCATTGAAACAAGTAACTGATCATTTATAAAATCACGTCTAACACTTAAAAATGATTTTCATCACTTGCTGCTTATCAGCTACTTTTAACCGGTTAAACCAAACAGACTCAAGAAGAAAAAAAAGAACTTTATGATTAGCAATTGGCTATTCAGATTGAGTAATTGAACTAGTTTGTTACCTTAAAATGAGGTACTGTCAATTTGAGGAAATCAGGATTCGGTTGGAAATCCGCGTCAAAAATTGCAACAAATTCATAGTCCTGAACATAGTCACAAGCCATTGCTGATTTAAGATTTCCAGCTTTGTAACCAGTTCGGATGAACCGATGTCTGTAGATGATGTTGACCCCTTTCTCTTTCCAGGATAAACATTCATTCCTGATCATTTGCTGCAGCACTTCATCATCTGAATCATCCAATACTTGGACCAAGAATCTTTCTTTTGGCCAATCCAGCTGACAAACAGCTCCTATTGATTGCGCGAAAACCTTTAAGTTCAAGAAAATTAAATAGTCAGATCAAATTTACAAATCCACCAAGACCATTATTGGAAGAAAAGATAAACAACACAAGCTTAAACTCAGAGGCGGATGCAGTATAGTTTCAATGAGTTCAACTGAACCCAGTATTTTTCACACGAGTACATGAAGAATTGCTAAAATTTCAACAAACACTAAGTTCAGAACCCATAATTGCAAAAGTGTGATGGAATAAGTGGTGAGAACATATATATTGAACACATCAAATTCAAGTTTTTAAATCACCTCTGATTAAACTGATTTAGCCAGAATGACTACAATATTAAGATATGCAATATCTCAGTTCTCTTACCTCTTTCTCATTGCACATAGGAATCTGTACAAGAACCATAGGGAAATTGGATCCATCCTCAGGATCACTTGCATCTTCATTGATAATTGGCTTGATTTTCCTTAACTTGATCCAGAAACAACCAAGGCAAAGAAGTAGGCGATCTACGGATTGAATAAGGAAAAGCACAATGCAGAATGTAGTAAGTGAAGCAAGGGTAGGTGCAATATAATCAACTCTAAAAGAAATCCAAGCCATATAAGTCCATTGCCAAAGGCTTTGAACTTCCCAAGGATTAACCAAATTTAGCTGCCACTGATTGAAATAAGCAAATATTTCAATAAACAAAGCCACCACTGAAATAGCAAGAAAAGCTCTAATAAATCTGTACAACTTTCCCCTGTATTTAGGGTCTTCATCATTCTTATCTGATAAAGCAATCCTTTTTTTAACAGAAGCAAAAGTTGTGCACAAACTATTAGCTAACCAAGGAATACAACCAAGTGTTCTTTGGGCTTTGAGAAGGAGAACTTTAGTAAATCTTTTGGGATTTGCAGCCTTGTTTTTATCCCTAAAAGCTGGTGAATTCAAATCATTGACTTCAACTAAAGAAATGCTCTTTGGATTCTCTATAGTTACAACTACAGAGCTTGGTGCCATTTTTGGATTTACTCTTATTCAACAATCCAAAAATAGCCGATGAAAAAGGCAACAACCCCAGATGAGGAACTTGAGGAAAAAAGCAATAAATGAATCTTAACAACTCAATTATGACATTGAGACAATGACACCCATTACAAGAATGGTACAATTTGATCTGAAATTCTGGATCTTGAAACAGAAAAGATGGCACAGGAATTTAGAGAGAGAGTTAATTGTACTTTGAGAGTTTGAAGTCAAAGCTAAGAGAGAGATGAGAAGAGATGGAGAAAATGGTAGTTAATTGTGAGAAGAAGCAGAAGGAAATAAAAGGAGGAGAAGAAAAGGGCAAGAACAGGTGTCAGTGGAGACTGGCGTGGCACATGGAAGCTTCGGCTATAACTTAAAAATCTTGGTATACTTTAATGTCTGCTAAATAAGTAATTAGTAGTAAGTAATTAATATCTTAATAGTAGTACTAGTTTAATAGTTGTTGTTAAATCGTAAGAGAAAAAAAAGAAGAAAAAAAAGGCACAAAAGGGATCAGTCAAAAGGGAAAGCGTGGAGAGAGATTGGTGAGTCTAAGGAAGAAAGACAATTAATAGTAAGTATAGATTTATAATAATAAGGTATTGTCAACTAAAAGCGAGTAATGGGAGAAAACCAGATTCCTCTTGGCTGTCAATCAACAAAAACAAAACCAGTCTGCAAACAAACAAATGACAGCCAATTACAGCCAAAGTGAACAATGCCTAAATATTGAAACCAAATCATCAACCCCAATATGCCGCCCCAGCTAGAAAATGAAGATTTCAAAACTAATCCTTTATGTATATATCTCAGCAGATTTAGTCTTTTATATTATTAAAACTGAGCGCATTTGGTCTCTGTTAGATTTAAAATGTATTGATTGTAATTATCTTTGAGGAAATTAGCTCAGGTAAACTATTTAAACTAACTAGGACACGGACTTCTTTGAATTCCTTTTCCTATTTCTAATTTTAATGTTTTGACTTTTGACAATAAATGGTGCTATCGTGGTTCAAACTAGACATACACGTTAATTCATTCACTATTTTATATAATGGAGGGTAAAATAAATCATATTCGCAAGTTTCATTTACTTGAATATGATTTTTCATAAGGTGCGAATTGGCAGAAATAAATGGGAAGAAGTCAGCCCTAATGGTTTCATCAGTTTAAACAGCTCATGCGCTTTTTATAAGTGAATTCTGTTAGAATAACTATCTTCGTGTGTTTTAAATATAACAGTGATCAATGGAGTTTAGTAAATATAAAGGACCAAAACTGCTCAACTATGTATTTGAAAGAAGACTCCATATCCTAAACTCAAGGGACTATTTTGTCTTTTTCTCCCCTCCGCAGCCGTTCCGTTTCTTTTTCATGGAAAACAATAGTTGTACGGAAAAGGAAATATTTCAACGTCTGATGATCTGTAAAATACCGCGTCTTTCCGCAGATTAGGATCGTTAAACATGCATTTTTTGGTCTTTTCATTTTTTTCTTCTTTTTGGTTGTTTGTTATAAACAGTAACAACAAAGAAACGGCGTCTGCCGGTGTTCCAATTTCCATGTTACTACAGTTGTTGTTATGAACTAATCTTATTTTCCTTCTCAAGTCAAATGGGTTCGGTGTATTTCGCTCTCTATTTAATCTTTACACGATACTTTTTTTAATTAACATAACAATATCCCACTTATTGTATTAATTTAATAACTTCCATAAATTTTGCTATTATATTTTCAACATCAACGGGTGGTTAGAATCAGTGGCAAATCTATAAATTTTATTTAGGGCGTTCAAACTTGAAAGAAGTATAAAAAATTTCCAATAAAGGGTGTTCAATATATGTTATATACCATTAAAATCTAATGTTTTACTTATATATATCATGTAAACTTTAGATAAAGGGTGGTCAGGTAATCATCCATGGGGCTACGTAGCTTTGCCCATGGTTGGGATACGTAACTCTTAATCAAAGGTTTCAAATTCAAGCTAATAAAGAACCTTTTAATAAGGAATACTTTAAATCAAAATAATTTTCTATTGAAATGTTTCTCCTTTCGGTCCATTTTAAGTGTCTTTTTAACTTTTCAAATTTACTACAAAATATGTACTACTATCATTTTAGCAAATAAAAACGTGTTAACCATTATTTTTCTAATTTACCCTTGCTCTAATAATCTTTCCACGTTTAAAGAAGAAATAAAAGATAATTTAATCAAATACCCTATAATTAGTAACATAGTTTCTTATTAAGTTTGACTAAACCTCAAAAAACACTAAAAAAGTAACGGAGGGAGTAAGTAATTAAAAACAAACTAAACCCCACTTAAAATCAAGTGGCCTTCTATAAATAAAGACGAAGGCTTTGTCAAAATTATCAGGTTGGATTTTGCTAAGAGCCAGGAACATGGTAACTCATAACAAAACGCGGTGATTGACTTTCCTTTTTACTGTAGTACTTTTTCTACTTAGTACTAGGATTAATATATAGTGGAGAATTTATTACTATTACTTCTCCAAATTCAATGAAGCCCTTAAATATGGCACTTTATTTAATGTAAAATATAAAGTATGTGTCAGTCTGGTTTCCCACGTAAAACTATTTCTGACATGCGTGATGAAACTATTTGCTTTTTATCCTCACGTATTTCTAATCCGTACAATTCATAAATGATTGAAGAATAATTTACTGTAAGTTTAACATGGCTCATCATTTATCCGCATTAATAGGTTGAAAGTTAATCCCAGATTCCCAGTAAGTACAAAATCTAACAATTTGCGAAACAATTAACCCAGTTCACCATAAGTGACCAATTTTCTTTTAGCACGTTCATTAAAAAAAATACTAAATTCTATATGAAAATATCTACTATGTCGAAACTATCCCTAATTAAACATTTAATGTGAGGAGTAAATTTTTTTTTTAGGGATATGTACATAGGGCTTATTTTGTAAAAACAAATTAAATTCTTTCTTGATTACATAACTGGACACTTATTTTGAACCAAAATAAAAAAGTAAATTGGTCACTTATTGTGAATCGAAGGGAGTAAGTTATGATTATCAACCTTTGCATTTTTTTTATTGTATGCATTAGTGGGATAAAACAAACTTACATAATAAGATCACTTAAAATAGAATTGGCAATAACTTTATTTAATAAACGTTCATTAGTAACCTATAATAAATTGTTAGTAATATATTATACAATATGTTAAGTTACACTTATCGTGTATATACTTTTAAATCATTTATACAAAACAAAAAGAGCTCATCTCTCTTGCGCCTTCCAAAAGCCCCACTGGCCACCACAAAAAAGAATCAATATATAGAAGATCAAACTAGTTAAACAAGATCAGAATGGGATTTTACTGTTTTGTGCCTTAGTTTTGTCATTAGACTGTCCTAAAAAGGACATTATACTTCCTAAAAAATGTCCCTAAACTGAAAAACTATGCCAACAAAATTAAATATAACTCTGTCCACGTAACTTTCCCCTTAATTTTCAAAATTATGAATTAGTATAAACTTTCATCCACCATTCAAGAGAAAAAAACTAAGGCGTATTATCACTTTTAACCCGCAAAAAAAACTATTTACATTCGGCAGTCAAAAAAGCGTATAAAATTTTGTATATAACATGTAGAATGCATACAGAATGTTGTTGTTGTTGTTGTTGTTTGTATACAGAATATATCTGTATACAAAAAATATATGTATATTTTTCAACTATTATTCTGAGGGTGGCTATATAATGTCATTTTAGATAAAGGGGGAAAACTTTTCACCACCTCACCAAATGGTGCAACTTGCTAGGAAAGACAAGCTAAGGAGCATTCCTGATCAGGGTATTCTGGATTTTCACATGAAAGAGTGTAGATGTTGTTCATATCTGTTGATTGCTTACGTAGAGAAGACAATCTTGAATAACAAGTTGCTTATAAGATTTCTTCAATTTAGATTCAATTATACGATTTTTGTCTACCATATGATTTTTTTTTTTGGGTAGGTCCATAGTCCATACAACCCACGTTAACCCGTTTTCCTTTCACTTGTACCTTCCATTATTAGATGTGGTGACCATGTATCCAAAATTTGATCCACCTATCTAATAAATAATCATATTAAAACCCTAGCAAGTTTAGCATATTCTACATAAAATCCTTCATGCATCTTAAAAACAAAGTTGACTGTTAGACCTTAAATCACACTCTAATTAATTTCAAGACACTGAGTCTAATTATTTTTCATAGATCTATTGTGTGGATTCCTTGATTTCTTAAACACTCCATTATGTAATTGCATCAGATCCCAAATTTAGTCCAGCTTTGACTTCCACACTAATTTCACTGTGTTAGTGATCTGAGCATTAAGGTTAATAATACCCAAAGAAGTGTGTGAATAAATTAAAGTATTAAAAGCCACACGTTGTCACATTTTGCATTAGGAAATTGGCTCAGATAGAGTAACCCAAAAGCTTGATGGTGACACCCATCACAGAAATCCTGGATATCAAGCCATTATATTGGCACAGCTTGATGTGAGCATTGAGAAAATTAAATGAGGGGCAGTTTTTATCCAATTAACTGAATATCACAGACTGACCAGTTCATATTCTTGGTTTGTATGGTGTTGCTCGCTCATGTTATATTGTCCATACTTCTAATGTTGAACCTTCATGTTATGTTTTTTACGCTCCACATGTTCAACTTTCGTCATAAGGGGTGTTAAATGTCTCACATTGATTGAGAAAATATGTCTTCTTATATGGTCTTAGCTGTCTTCACCTCATGAACTAGCTTTTGCAATTTAATTCAACCAAAATTTATTTTTCTGAACCATTCTAGACCCAAAGGATGGCCTAGCGTGAATCCAATAGCTTTTGCCCAATTATCATTGTTATATATTTAACTTGAGATTGTTGGAGGACAAAAATTAAACTTCAAATCTTGAATCCACATTATCGGGGCCTATGATTCTAAATACTGAATTTATCTCTAAGTGAAGGACGAAATAGGGGTCGAAGGTGTTATGGCGATGCACCCTAGCAACCAAACAATGGATCACAAACCTCATCCAGCAGCAGAACCCACTCCCACAAGTGCAAGTCATAACCGAAGGATACGGCGCATATGCGTAAATCAATCAAGTTTTAATATCTTGGCGTTAAGACAGGGCCACATGTGGCCTTTTATGTCCCTATCTGAACCCTCCATGTGCCGAGCCACCCTGTTCTTCGCTGTACCATAAGTCATATTTTTATTTTGGGGGCCTTTATTGTAGACAATGATATTTAAAATGAATAAATATTACATTTACAATCTAGGGAAAAAAAGAGAGAAGGGGAGGGTATTAATGATGTATCAGATTGTATTTAACCAGCTAATAAAACATTATCATTAATAACCCATGTTCACACACTTGTATTCCAGATCTGCTAATGCTAAAGTATATAACTTAACTAACCTGTCTCACTGATTGAGTAATCTCAAATGACTTTATTAAATCATGTGCTACACTACAAAAACTGACAGTTACTTCTAACCTAACATCCGGAATACAGTATCCAGATTCTCTCAATCAACCATATCAACTGAACATGACTCCAAATTTAAATGTTTTTGGGCATAAAACTTGAAAAGTAGGAGGCTATATAAAACTACATGAAAATAAAAAACATGGGAACTAAAATCTCTAATATATTTTTAACTTCCAGATGGAAGGAACTGCCAATCAATCAATGGAGTCAAGTACAAAATGCTAAAGTTAGTATTGTTGGGTGTGCGAACAAAGGCACACGTTGGTAGTGAAAAAGATTGAAAGTCTATATATAAGGTGTAGGGATCTCTTAATGGTGTGAGGCCTTTTGGGAAAAACCGTGCGGGCTTGGCCCAAAGCGGACAATATCACACCATGTTAAGAGTATCTTTGGACTATTTTAACCCAACAACTCTGCCTTCTCTGTCTATACGGGATATGATGATCCATTACCAGTAGAGGGGGTCGGTAACATCAAATTGAGAATGTTCGACGGAATTATCAGAAACATTGAGTGTTGGCATATTCCTTGGATAAAGAGAAATTTGATTTCTCTTTCGACTTTTGATGATCAAGGGTATAAATTTCACTATGAGAATGGAATACTTAAAGTGTGTAAAGGCTCCATGGTACTCATGAAGGATAAACTGCATTCTAAATTTTATCATCTTTATGCTAGTGTAGTTGAAGGGGAAGCTGTTGTAGCTTATGGAAAAAGTGATCTGAATCAGTCTCGGTATTAGCACTTGCGACTTGGCCATATGAGTGGTAATGGATTGTCTTTGTTGAGTAAGCAGAATTTGCTGAATGGATACAAAAATCAAGTTTTGAATTTTTGTGAACATTGTGTGTTTGGTAAACAGACAAGGATAAAGTTCAGCAAGAAGGCCAAGCACAAGATCAGAGACAAGTTAGATTATATACACTCTGACTTGTGAGGTCCAAACAGAGTTCCCTCCAAGAGTGGTGCCTAGTATTTATGACTCTGATTGATGAACACTGGTGTGGGTGTATTTTCTGAAAATAAAAGATGAGACATTTTCGACATTTGTTAAATGGAAGACGATGGTTGAGAGGCAGACGGGAAAAAAACTTAAGCGTCTTCGAACTGACAATGGGTTGGAATGTTGCAATTCTGAGTTCGATACTTTCCACAGCAAAGAGGGCATAATAAGACACCGCACTTGTGTCGGAACACCACAACAAAATGGTGTTGCAGAACGTATGAATATAACGCTTTGGGATAGGGCACGAAGCAAGTTTCATGCTCATATGTTAGCAAAGATTTTTGGGCTGAAACAATCAATACAACTTGTTATTTGGTCAATAGGTCTCTATCCACAGCTATTGAGTTCAAAACTCATTTTGAGGTATGGTCTGGTTCGCCTGCTGATTATTCAAATTTAAGGATATTTGGTTGTCCTCCTTATGCTCATATGAGGGATGGAAAACTCGAGCCGAGGGCAAAGAAGTGCATATTTCTAGGGTATGCAACTGGAGTGAACTGTTATAGGTTGTGGTGCACGGATCAAAAGACTCTAAGGATAATTATCAGTAGGGATGTAACATTCAATGAATCTGCCTCACTGGACAGTCAGAGGAAGAAGGCAATAGCAGAAACAGAACGTGGTGTCAGTGACCGCATAACTAGCTCAGCGCAATAGTTCTAAAGTATAGGAAGTGGAGGAGGTGCAAAATATTGATCAAAATGATAATGTTGATGCATCTACGCAACAACAACCATATAATATTGCAACAGGTAGAGAGAAGAGAGTGATCAATCGATCGCAAAGGTTTGCAAACATAGTTGATGGAAATCTTCTTGGATATATGAATCCGATGGGATTTGCTTTGGCAGTTGCAGAGATCGTTGATGCATTTGAGTGTTATAGCTACTCAAAAGCTATTCAGAGTACAGAACCAAATCGACAGATTAGTGCTATGGATAAAGAGATTGAGTCTCTTAAAAAGTTTAGGCATTGCCTAGACTTGGTTGATGTGTGCGGCAATGGATAGAGCCCTTGCGAGGGCTGAGGGCAAGGTAGAGAGACGTTCCTGTTGATAAAGAAAATTCAAGCCAATGGGAAGATTTGTTATTTGTGTTTCTTGAATTATTTCCTTGTATTTTTAGGAAACCCATAATCCTTATAGGTTTGGTTTTGGAAAACCCTAATAGATTTGGAAAAGGAAAACCTATAATCCTTGTCAAATTGGGAAACATTTCTCTTATATGATTGAGACCTTTTGGGATCTATATATAGGGGTTGTAGTTGGGGATCCTTGAGATTGTACTATCTTTTCTTCTCATTCATAGTGGAAAACTCTCTCTGCTTTTGCCCCGAGGATTAGGCTTAGCCGAACCTTGTTAAATCCTTGTGTTGATTTTTCTTCTCTATTTGCTTTGTGTGTGATTGTGTGCTAGTTAACCCACAATATTCCGCAACAGTTATTCTAACGGAGGAAAATACTAGGTGATTTCTTACTATATGTCCAAGCGTTGCTGGAAAGAGTTACCTAGTACATGTGCTAGTGGGAGGTAGCAGACGCACCATGAAATAGGCGAGGTACACGCAAGCTAGCCTTGACACGACTGTTATTAAAAATAATGCTGAAGTTACTTATGATAACAGAATTAGTGAGTCTAGTTGGAGGACAAAATCAAAGAGTATTATGGAAAATACCAAAAGAGCAATTCACCTCATCTGTTTATTAAATTTAGGTAGAAATACCAAAAGAGCAATTCACCTCGTCTGTTTATTAACTTTAGGTAGAAAATGTTGACAATAAAAATTACCAAGGGAGTTGGTACCATAAGTGATCAACGTCAAGCAACTCCACATAACAAAATTGTTCACATGAGAATGTTATACTACAATACTAGTACATGCTAAAAGCCAAAGAAGCTTCTATGGATGTACAATAAACAGAACATGGTTCTATCATATGACACAAAAACCCAATCTGCAAGTTGAAGAATGTAACTACTCAAGGTTAGACAGCAGAAGAAGGCAAATTGTTCCTTAACATAAATGATGTATATTAGAACTTACAATTGTAAGCAAGCACATGAACAAAAATGTGAGTATGTTGGGATAGTCCAACAAAATTTCAATTCAATGCCTAGTAGGTGACATGTCCTACTCTGCTTTTAGGGACACTGACTTCACATTGTGGCACCCAAATTGATGGTCAACTTACCTGCAAAATTACCTTAAATATCAAGATTAGTCAGTTTTGGAAAAAGAAAAAATTGGACCACTAAAATTTGGATGATAGTTTAGATAGTTGTCGAACTCCTAAGGTTTCACATGCCTATGTTACTAAATTAGTTTAATTCGTCATTTCTCTTATTTCTCTTTCCTGTGACGAGAGGGAAGACGTTGGTGCACTTTTTCCTTACTAGATTTTGCAGGAAATGGCTTGTAATAATCCATGTTACAATAAATATGATTGGAATATTGAAGTGTTTTATGTCGCTTTCAACTCATTTTTCTACGGAGTGTTATGGGGAGTTTGAGAAAGGACAAGGTATTTTAAAAGCACCATATTCCCAGAAAAGAGCAAAAAATGCTGCCTTGGTTTTTTGTTTATGATGAAGAAATAAGGGCCAGTTAGACCTTTTACATGTAGCTTTTTAGCTATTTCCTCCTTTACAGATTGTGAGATTCAAATAGGCACGTCCCAAAATATGCAGAAATTATACTTCTAAAGAAGACCGAGTGACAGACCATTTTTATCAAAGTCCCTTCCAATAGTAAACATCATATAGTGATCTTTTACATTGATACAAAGACTAGCTAATCATCAGAGCAAAAGGAGATGATTCTGAGCCGTGCAAGAGATTGGTAAACAGGAAACAAAGCATAGGAAAACAGAAAATTTAGAAAATACAGTTTGTATATCGAAAGTTTCAACAGTACAAGTAGAAACTCTAGGGTGTATCCTCGCTAGCACAACATTCAAAGTAATGCATAGACGAAAATATAAGGGAAAAGAGATTTAAGGCAGCACAAGGATGACCGACATTCGACTCTATAAATGCAAGTTGAAAACTTGCCAATCTTCTGAAAGACACCAGAAAAAAGATATACGTAGTAGTTATTAGCACTAGTATTGGATTCATATAGCTTATCCACTTGAAAACCATAATAGATATGGTACTAAAATAACTTTTCAAGTCGAATCTCCAAATGCTAATCATATAGTACTGCATTAGTTTACAGTTCAAGATATATTCATGTTTGATGGAGCTTAATTGGTATTCTCCACAAATATTGACAGAAATTGAAAGCACTATGATTCTCTACTATCTCTAAGCCCTCTCTAATTTTCAACAGATTCCTCATGTTTCTTCCAATGAATGCTCAGAGGAAAAATTAGGACTACAAATCTACAATCAGATACTTCACCAGTTTAGGTGCAACAGTATGAGTAAGCTAGCATCCAACTAAATCTCACTCCGTTACAGTGCAACGCTAATTCAACTAAATGGTATACAAAATTATCTTCAAAGTAGAAATCGATGAAGCAACAACCATATCACCTTGAATATAGAAATCTATGCTAACGAAAATTAAGCACTAGAACTAAATCAATGATGCATAATCAAAAAACAGCATATCACAAGCATAACATCTTTAGCGATCTCATGGCACTTGAAAATTGAAATTGCGATTCATCAAACTGGAAATGAAGATATTGACAGTCCACTTTCAAAGTTAAGACTCAACAATTGTATGGAACTCCAAAATGAGAAAGCACCAAAAGGACATCTGCACAAGATTAAATAAAGAAACTAGAAACTCTAACAAAAGGAAGCTGCATGCTTATGCAAGAAATAGAGCATCAAGCAGGTAATGCCATTTAACAGAATACATACTTGACTCATGAAATGCACAATAATACACTGGATATCCCTCATATATTAAACCAGAACCTAAAGACAGTTTGGATTGAAAAACAAAAGTTAAATAAGTTAGATGATTATGATAATTAACAAGAGTATATATAGCAGCAACAAATTGATGAATACCACAACCAAAAAAATCCAACAGGAACTCGACCAGAGGGACTCCTTTCGAGCAATGCAGACAGAACACATAATGCAAACGACTAATAGTTTATGTTAATACAAGAGTGATAACAAATATAAAGCAACAAAAGCGATCAGTATTAAAAGGGCCCCAAGACATCACAACTACGATTGAAAACACCCAAGTATAAGATGCATGTCCTATAAATATGGACAACCATTCATTCTGTTTAAAGAACAGGCCGTTATTTCAACAGTGTGCCAATTTCAGAGCCTCATCAAAATCTGAACAAGTTCAGAAATTTCAGAATTCTTAATCAAATATCAAGGAGTAACTTACAGAACTAAGCTATGAATCAGCAATAAATTTGTCACAGTAACCATACAATACTACCTTACTTATGTTGTCCAGATATTATCCGCCAAAGAAGTATTTGCGATCACTGTAATTATCGCAAAAGTTTCACAAACATATACTTTCTTACTGCTTTTTTCAACTTCGGAAAGTTTGTTCTCGCCCTTGGCCAAGGTCAACTTTTTTCAAAACCGATTCAACAAACACAAAAGAAGAATCAAATAAGTACCAAATCAAAAGAACTATTCTAATTCAGCTTTCGCGTGCCACCGAAGATTTGCCATTCCAACGCCAAACTCTAATTTCAACTGTAGCGTTAGGAAGATGATGACTCCCGAAAAGAGTTCGGGTCGGCCCAGTACTATATGGGGGAAGTGCACAAATAGCCGTTTTTAGGACACCTGTCTAAATAACACTAGTAAAACTGCAACTGCAAGAGTCTATAAATTTTTTAAAGTTTAGCTGCTTTAGAATCGAATTTCAGAAATCAGGTATACCATTTGAAAATTCACACCCTCAGGTTTGAAGTTTGAACTACAAGATCCTAAAGATTAAAAGGAAAAACGTTCAAAATACCCCTAAATTATTGAAAAATATTTAAAAATATCCTTCATTCATCTATTAGGCTAAATATCACTTATACCCAATCACTGTTATGTCAATACTGAATTAAAAATTATTATTATTCTTTTTGTAAAACTTAAAAAAAATATTTCTTTTTTAAAGCACTTTTTTCATTAAAAACTGAAAAAAATTGTAAAAACAGAAAAACAAATATTTTTAATAAAATGTTTTTGTTTTTTATTAACTGAAAAATATATTTTCAACAAAATATTATCATTTTTGAAATATATTTTTTTCCAGTTTTTTTATTAAAACGAAAAATATTTTGTTTAAAAAAAACTGAATAACGAAAAAAAATGAAATGTTTCAAAAAAACTGAAAAAAATGAAATAAAAATATTTTTCAAAAACGAAAAATATTTTGTTGAAATTATTTTTTTCAGTTTTTAAAAAACAAAAATATTTTAATAAAAATATTTTTTTTTCTAGTTTTACAAGAAAAAAAATCAGTTTTTACAAAAAAAGATGCTTCAAAAAAAATGAAAAAAAAAATATTTTTTTGTAAAAATTGAATTGTTTTTGTAAAAATTGAAAAAAAGAAGAAGAAGAATTTACTAAATTTGTGGACTATTGGTGCATTAGTTTAAAAAAACGAAAGCTTTAGAAAAAAAATAATTATTATTTTTAATTTAGCATTGACCTAACGGTTAAAGGGCATAAGTGAACCAAGAAAGTGGATGGTATTTTTAGTCCAATAGGTGAAGGAAGGTTATTTTTAAATATTTTTCAAATAGTTTAGGGTTTGAACCCTTTTTCCGAAGATTAAATGGTGATTCAGAGCTTAGGTTATACGCTAGGCTCTAGCTCTGGCTTCAAACTCGAAGCTTGGTTTTGATAGTTCGAACTTCACATAACAAGAATGAAGTAAGATTCTAATAATTTAAAATTTTAAATGTATGTTCTGAAGTTTGAACATGAACTACTTTAAAATGGTAGTATGTTTGTATTATCCTTGCTTATTCTCTATTAATTTTTCTTCTTAGTTCGTTTTTTACTTTTATTCCCATGGCATGATTATTCTCTCTAATGTATTTTTATATAAATCTGTCGTTCTAGTTAGTTTTCAAATCAACGGATTTTATTTGATAGGTTTGTGAAATCGAAAAAAAAGTTGCAAGCGAAAACATTCAAAAGAAGAAGAACGTCAAGCGATGTGAAATTTATCAAAATTAGCTAAAATTTAAATAACTTTTGAATAAGAGGGTGCTTAAAGCAGTTACCTGGTGCCATTTTTTTTTTTTTTAAAAATAAAAAAGTTTATATCAACCAATTGTATATATTTACAACTGCAAATTCTTTTGGACTCTAAGATTAGTTCACAATAGTCTATACCTATCTAAGCAGCATTCTCAACCTATACATATAATCTAATAGTCAGCTGCTTCTATATAGCAAAACAATTCAGTCTTTCTAACACTTTTTGCCATTTGTGGTACCTCTGCCCTCTAGTATGCAAGTAGAGGACAATTCTCTTATTCTATACTTACTTTCTTTCTTTTCCTGTTGAAACCTTCTACTATTTCGCTCCTGCCAGACATGGTAGAAAGTAGTAACAAACAACCATCTTATAACTTCCTATCTTGCTCTGCCTCCCTTTGTTCTTTTAGCCATCCAACTTAATTCTTCATTCCATGCAGTTATCTGTCGAGGTTCTCCTACCCATCGCATTAAAGTAGACTATATATGTCTTGAAGAAGTACAAAGGTTTCGTCCTCTTTTAAGTTGCATAAGACACAATCCTTTGGAACATGTATCCCCCATCTTTCTAGTCGATCAATGGTAGCCAATCTTTATCGAACTGCAAGCCATAGTATGAACTGATGTCTTGGCATCATTCGTGTTCCTATACTAATGTGCTTCCAAGATACTTTCTGGTACCGTGGACACAGAGATAGGTATGCTTTCTAAATGCTGAAACCTTCCTGTGTAGTGCATTTCTGCAGTCCCCCTATAAGGTTCTTGTCACTATATCAGTCCCTTGCATCAAAGATCTTCCTCACAAGCCATCATGCTTGTTTAGGTTTTGGCATATTGGTTAAGTATCTGTGTTTTTATATAGAATTCATGAATCCATAAAACCCAAAGGGACTCTTTTCTTGTGATCACTGCCCAGAGAAGTTTACAAATTACTGATAAAAATTGATGAGGTTTAACCCTCCAGCTGATTTGGGCATACATTATTGGTACCATGACACTAGTGCCTTCCTTGGTGCCTCACAGCTTCCTGTCCAGAGAAATGTTCTACATATACTTATTAGTAATTGAATGACTTTCTTTGGTAATAGAAAGACTTGAGCCCAATATGTTTGCATCTCAGACAACACACTTTTGATCAACTATAGCCTTCCACATTATGATAGCAGCTTGGTAGTCCAACATCTGATTTTTGCTGTCATTCTCTTTACTAATGGCATGTACTGATGTATATTGAGCTTCCTAGAGGAGTGTGGAATATTAAGATACTTAAAGGGCATTCCCCTAAAGTAAACTGCATTTCAGTCAAGATTTGCTCCTTCAGGTTTGTTGGAACACTAGTGATATACAAAGAACTTTTGTCCAAATTTGCTCGAAGACCAGAAACATTCCAGAAATGATTGAATGCTTGAAGCAACAACTAAATTCTATCCGCTCGACAACACATTATGAGATCATCCGCAAAATATATATGCACCAACTATATCTTCCCACACCTTGGATGGTAGTTGAAGTCAGGATTATATTTGTTAACGGAAATGTAAGAGAAAGAACAAAATATTTAACGTGGTTCAAATCAAAATAATCCTACGTCCACCAGAGAACAATTGCCTTTCTATTATTAACAAAGAAAGGGGAAATTTCCCAATTACACTTAAGATAATTTCTCTCTTAACTCTTTACTCATTACAATGTATTATATTATTTTTGGGATGGTTTCTATAAATGAAGGAGTGCATCTATTTATAGAGGTAAGGACCTCTTCTTGATGTCATTGGTGACATCAAACTACCTCCTCTTGATGTCATGGGTAACATCAAAGGAGGAAGTTTCCTCCTAGCATTCATGCCAACTCTTTACACCAACTCTTCCAATTGGCATGCCATTGTTGACTAAACATAAACCAACAACTCTTTCCACCAACTCTTCCAATTGGCATGCCATTGTTAACTAAACATAAACCTACATTTTCAATCTCCACCTTGGTTTGCGTTTCAAGCGTGCGTGTGAACAACTCTGGCCAAAACTTCTAAGCTTACCGGGCAATCCCGTTGTAAGAAACAAGAAGAATCCACAATCTCAAAACTAGCAAAACCCGATCCCCAAGCTCACTTCTCGAAAAATTATAAAATTCACATCACTGGATTCCTCGTCTCGCCACGAGTCTATACATATCAATACCAAAATCGGAGTCCATTTGACCCTCCAAGTTTCATATTTAAATCTCAAAATCTCAAGTTCTAGTTCATTAATTTTAGGCTTAATTCCATGAATTTCTAGGTTAATTTCACATAATACTCATGTTTTTACCTCAAAAATCTTACTTCCAATAAATTCCAGTCGAAACCCTTTTCAGTTGCTCCCAAAAAGCTCTCAAGATGCTCAACAATGGTGGAAAATAATACCTAGCTCGCGAAGGAAATATTTAATAATCAGCCTAGCATTTTCGCTTATGCGGTCCCCTACGCCCTACCTTCCGCTTCTACGGAAATCCAACTCTCGAACCAAACCTCTTCTGCGGTCACAACATCGCAGAAGCGATTCCGCTTCTGCGGAACAAGGCACCCAGACCTCCTCACCGCTTCCACGGTCAAATCCATCGCTTAAGTGGCCTCGCTTCTGCGGTCCAAATTCCGCAGAAGCGGCAATACCAGAAGCAGCAACACTTTTCCCTTTTCACAAGTTCAAAACTTCCCGTTAACCATCCGAAATCGCCCCGAGGCCCCCGGGACCTCAACCAAAAGCACCAACACATCCTAAAATATTATTCAAACTTGTTCCAATCTTCAAAACGTATCTAACAACACTAAATCACCAATTCTCATCGGATTCAAGCCTAAGTTCTTTAAAAACTTCTGAAACACACATTCGATCGAAAACCCAACCAAACGACGTCCGAATGACCTGAAATTTTGCACACACATCACAAATCACATATCGAAGCTACAACAACTCTCGAAATTCCATTCCGACCCTCGGATCAAAATCTCACCTAACAATCGGAATTTGCCAAAATACTAACTTCGCCAATTCCAGCCTAATTCTACACCGGACCTCCAAAATCAATTCCGATCGCACTCCTAAGTCACAAATAACCTCCCGAAGCTAACTGAATCACCGAAAATCACATCCGAGCCCTATAACTCATAAGTCAATGTCCGGTTGATTTTTTCCACTTAAGCCTTCCTTAAAGAGACTAAGTGTCTCATTTTCTACCAATACCAATCCAAATCAACTCTAACACACCACACACTGATAATGAAACATGAAAAAGCATAAAACGGGCAAAACGGAGTAGTAACACATGAGACGACGGATTCGGGTTGTCACTTTTCAAGTTAATAAAAAATTGACCAATCCTAAGCTATTCACTGTCAATGATTTTTTTTTATTTCTAATCATTTGCAAACCGCAAGGCTATAACATTGCAATGGTAATATGGTATGATGAATTAAAATAGTGTAATATACAAAATATTACCAATTATACCGCAAACGGCAATCGTAAAACACAAAGAACTTGTCACTCACTTGATTTGGAAAAGAAACATGAAGGTAGAGTAAGAATGACATAAATTTCATTATCTATTAGAATATGCAGTTTTATCTATTGTCGAATTTATATAGACCTAGAAATTTATTTTTTGTTATATACAAATATATCATCAAATAT
This sequence comes from Nicotiana glauca, assembly GCA_026770625.1. Classification (NCBI taxonomy): domain Eukaryota; kingdom Viridiplantae; phylum Streptophyta; class Magnoliopsida; order Solanales; family Solanaceae; genus Nicotiana; species Nicotiana glauca. The sequence continues at coordinate 142,542 of MU739958.1, forward strand.
CGATCAACTATTATTCAATGTCAGTTAAAATTATAATATTTAAACTTACCTAATTCTGAGATCATCTAGAATTATGCCTAATTTTGGTGAATCAACAATGGACTAAATCAAACAGTAGTCCTATCCTATTCCAATGTAAGACTTCTATCCCAGAGACAAATTTTTACGTTAACATTGTTAATAGGTAGCTGTTAATGATATTTGTTTCTAAATAGTAAATTAATTTTAATATTGGAGACATATTATAATTAATCAACCTAGAGTTCTAGATACTGTCATTAATAAATCATAAAATAAGAAGAATAACTTCCATAACTTGACTCATTAAGGCTGAACTAAAGTAAATTTTTGCATCACAAAAAAATAAGAAGGTATTTTTGTATTTTTAACGTAATTTTACAACTTTAATCTCTAACTATGTGATTCCAAATAGTTTCGTTTTGTCATATGATTGCGTCAAAACTTTTTTGACGAGTTTAATAGACTTTTTTTTATAAGGTTAATGAAGCTATTAGACTATATGTTCTATTTTTTTTATATTTTTTCTTTTAAGAAACTGGTTATTAAAATTCGTTCTAAAGTTTTTTATTTTTGGTACGCATTATAATATTTGACAAATAATATACAAATGTTATACATTTTTATGATTTTGCCACGGTATAACAACATACCCATATAGTTGGCAGAAAATAGCTTTAGTTATAGATATTGGCATCAAATAGCCAATAAATGTAAATCACAATAATAATATGTATATCAAAATTTTTTTTTCTTCTTTTCTATATCAACATGTATATTAAAATTTTGTTTTTTATTCTTTGTATATAAATAATATTATTCGTTGTATATTATTAATAATATATATATATATATATATATATATATATATATATATATATATATAT
>MU739958.1:146678-187037 GCA_026770625.1 Nicotiana glauca
AGAGAGAGAGAGAGAGAGAGAGTTATTGCTGCATTTATATTATAGTATATTTCAATAAAAATATTATATTATTTGTATATCACAATGTATAGCGCATCGAACATGTATATACCAAAATAGATATCATAAATTTATTTTTCTTCTTTGTGTATATCAAATATTAATTTTTGTGTGTACCAAACTATTATTCACTCCCACAATTATATTTATTATTTTTATATTTTAGAGCTTGCTTAAACATGCTATGTCAAAAATTGATTTATCTTTTCTGATCAATAATTAATAGTTATATTATTCGTATATCACAGTGTATAACATAGTAATAATGTGTATATAAAAAAAATATTAAAATTTTATTTTTCTTCTTTGTATAATACATTTCAGATTGAAAACTCAAGTTCAAGATGACTCCACATGTGTATTCCTATTGTAACTCGTGTATATCTCTATGTACATCAGTGATATCTCATGTATATTTTGTATATTTGTGTATATCCATGAAAATTTCTATTATATATACGATATACAATGTGATATGCATGGGCGTCCATAAAAAATTATGTTGTATACACGATATACAAGGTGATATATAGAAGTCCTCAAAAACTTGTGTGTGATATATACTGATATATACTGATATACACAATATACAATGTGATATACATATATAGTAGTTGGATGTTTAAGTCTGATTTTTTACCTGAAACCAGTATAAATCACTTCTAATCTTGCTCAAAATTTTTATAGCCTTGTTTAGGTATTTTCAACCAATTTCAATCACTCCCACTCATTCAATCCAACCAAAAAGAAAAAAAGAAAAAACAAAGTTGAAATATATTTTTTCTCTATTAGTTTTTGCTAATCTTGCTCAAATTTTATGTATAGACTCGTTTAGGTATTTTCAACCAACTTCAATCACACTCACTCATTCAATCCAACTAACAAAAAAAGAGAAGAAAAAAGAAGTTGAAATATATTTTTTCGCTCTTAGTTTTTGCTTCTGTTTTTCTCTGATGTGAGATTAACCTTACTGTTTCATCCCACTGATTTATTTTGCATAATTTACAAGAATTTTTGCTAAACTATAAAAGCAAAAGAGAAGATATAGAAGAAGAAATAGAAGGAAAGAAATAGGGAGGGAAGCCAAAATAAGCATGTAGTTTTTTTAGAGAGAATATAAAAGAGAGTAATTTTTTTAAGATTAGGCTATATAATGCCAATTGTTTGGGTCTATCTTTGCCAAACCTAATGTAAGGCTAAAAAAATTGCCAATTTCTGTTATGTGTTGTTATAGAATGCCAATTTTTCTTTGAAATTTTTTCTTATCTATACCATATGAAACCTTATTACAAAAAATATGCATAGTAACTAAATTACCCGCCTAGTCCATATTTTTCCTACAATTTCTGTACCATTTGTTTAATACATGATTAATTGGGCAGAATCTTCCATAATTAACGCACTAAAAATCAGGAAAAAATCTTGCGATTGATTGAGTCTACATCAAAATTCTGCCTTAATCACCTGCGAAAAATCAGGAAGCCATTATGAAAGTAAATATTCTTCCAGATATTTTCCACCATTGATAGCCATTAAAAAGCAAAAGCTTTGAATTCAAATTTGAATTTTCAAAAATCATTATTTGTTTGGATTGAGTGTTGTTAAAAATAATCAAAAATATGGTTTGGAGTTTATATCTCAATTTTGAGGGGTTTTGGTGAAGATTAGACTTGGTTTTGACTAAATTTCAGATTGAAACTCGAAGTAGAAGAAGAAGACATATTGCAGAAATTGTAGATAAATTGTAGATTGTTTGTATTATGATTGTAGATGTGTGACGATCCGGCCCGTCGTCACGTGAGTTACCGTCCCTTTTCCCCCATATTATGTTGCACCATGTTTCAATATCAGTATTTGAGTTGATCGGGTAGAATTGGATTGGTTTTAGTTGGAAATGCGGCACTTAGCCTCTTAGAAGGAAGCTTGTTTTGGAAAAGTCAACCGAAATTTGACTATATAGTTAGAGGGCTCGGATGTAAATTTTGATGGTTTAGTTAGCTTCGGGGGATGATTTTGTGACTTAGGAGTGCGATCGAAATTGAATTTGGAGGTTCGGTGTAGAATTAAGCTTGAATTGGCGAAGTTTGAATTTTGGCGAATTCCGGTTGATAGGTGAGATTTTGATCCGAGGGTCGTAAGGGAATTTTGACAGTTGTTATAGCTTCGTTAGGTGATTTTAGATATGTGTGCAAAGTTTCAGGTCATTCGGACGTCGTTTGGTCGGGTTTTTGATAGAATGTGAGTTTCGGAAGAATTTGATAAACTTAGGCTTTGATTTGGTGAAATTTGATGATTTTGATGTTAACTATAGTGATTTGCTGATTCGAACAAGTTTGAATAAGGTAACAGATCATATCTGTGCTTTTGGTTGAGGTCCCGGGGGCCTCAGGGTGAGTTCGGGTGGTTAAACGGAGAGTTTGGAGTTTGTTGCATATTTTGGATTTGCTGGTTCTATCATTTCCGCACCTGCGGAAAAGGGACCGCATAAGTGGTTCCGTAGATGTGGCAGGGAAGTCGCAAAAGTGGTTCTACTGGGGGCTTGACCTTCCGTAGAAGCGGACAAGAGTCCGCATAAGCGGTCCCGCTGGTGCGATATCTGTACCGCAGAAGCGGTCGTGGCACTTAAGTGACTTCTGCAGAAGCAAAATAATTGCCGCATAAGCGGTAACTGCAGAAGCGGTTTTGATGCCGCAGAAGCGAAAAGGCCTGGGCAGATATTTAATTAAGTCTTCTTCGCGAATTTTGAAAGAACAAACATGTGGACTTCGGACCAAGAGGGTTTTGGGCGATTTTTGAAGAGGGTTTCAAGGGCTATCATCAGGTATGGATTCTTCGACTTAACGTATGATATTATGGTGTATAAACATGGATTAACAATGAAAACCCAAGGAACTAAAGGTTAAAAATGGAGGTTAGGGCTTGACATCTTAATAGAGTTTAAACTTGTGATTTGAGAGGTCAAATGGACTCTGACTCTTGTGAACTTGATATGTATAGACTCGTGGCGAGATAAGGATCGTATTGATGTAAAATTTTTTGGATTTCAAGAAGTGGGCCCGGGGCTCGGGTTTTGCAAATTTCGTGATTTTCGATATTTTTCAGGTCTTTTCGATTGGGTTATTTTTCCTTAGCCTATTGTAATGTATTCATTGTGGTTTTGGCCAGATTCGATGCGCGAGGAGGTCGATTTGAGAGGGAAGGGCATTGCGAGCTAGTCTTTGGCCGGCTAGAGGTGAGTAATGGATGTAAATGCTGTTATGAGGGTTTGAAACCCCGGACTTTCACATTGTAACGCTATATTAAGGAGTGACATGCATTTCACGATGAGTGCGGGGTCGTTTACTGTTGGGGGATTGAGATCTAGTCCATACTGAGTGTTAATTACTACTATATTAGCGATTGAGACACATACTTTATCACTACAAATTGCGCTTATTACCGTATTTGAGGTCTTGTGCCGACTTGTAGAATCCTTAGGAACGCCCTATTGGCTGAGGTCCCTATAGCATGTCATGCCCGATTGGCTGTGAACTTATTTGACTGAGATGGGTCGGGGACCCGATAGTGAGGATGTTTCCTTTGATATGGATCGGGCTGCATGCCGCAACGATGATATATACATTGATATTGAGGCCGAGAGCCTATTTGATGCCAATACCTGGCTGATATTGCGCTTGGGCTGTAGGAGCCCCTCCGGAGTCTGTACACACCCCCATGAGCGCCGTCGACATTAAATAAGTGGATAGGGCTGCACGCCGCAGCGGGTACTAGAGTGTACCGTTATATGTGTTGCATTCTTTCATGCATTATTGCTTGGCTGTATTACTTGTTATTTACTGTTTCTACTGTCTTGGATATAAACTGATAGATATAGAGTACCTTGTGCACTTTCTGCGTTTTCTTACTTTCAGACTGTAGTTATGTTTATTACTCACTGGGTCGGAGTACTCACTTTACTCCCTACACCTTGCGTGCAGATCCAGGCAGTCCCAGGCTGAGTAGATCCAGTGGATCAGTAGATTTAGCTTCCGGGATTATCGAGGTAGCTGCACGGCATTCGCAGCCATTGATTTTCTCCCCTCTACCCCTGTCATTTATTTCCGCATTTTCAGCTTTAGACAGATTTTGTAGTAGGATGTTACTCTGTGTTTTAGAGGCTCATGTTCATGACACCGGGTCCTAGTCGAGCTGTATTGTTATTTTGTTGGATTCTCTGCACTGTTTTTAATATTTTAGACCCTTGACTTAAATGACATTTATCTTCTTCTGTTCAATAAATGGGGTTACTGTTATACATGGTCGGGCTTGCCTAGTAGTGTGCTGGGCGCCATCACGATCGGGTTGGGTTCATGACAAGTTGGTATCAGAGCCTAGGTTACTTGGTCTCGCGAGTCATGAGCCGGTTTAGTAGAGTCTCACGGATCGGTATGGAGACGTCTGTACTTATCCTCGGGAGGCTACAGAACCTTTAGGAAATTTCATATTCTTGGAATTCTTATCGTGCGACTTTGTTGATACGAGAACTAAATTCTGTTATTCTATTATCTCGCAAATGGCGAGAACCCGTGCTACTGGACGTGGTGGATGATCGCCTGTACCACCTACTGAGGCCACCAGAGGCCGTGGACGCGATCGTGGTCGAGGTCGTGGTCGAGGCAGAGCCGGGGGCAGTACGTGTTGACCCACCAGTTGCCCCGCCTCAGGATCAAGCTCCAGCTGTGGAGGCTCCAGCAGCACCTGTTCAGGCACCAGCTGTGCCTATTATGATTCCGGGTTTTCTGGAGGCCCTAGCTCAGATTCTATCAGTTTGTACTGGCCTGGCTTAGGCAGTCTCAGCCACTACTGCAGCAGCTACTTTGCAGGCCGGGGGAGGCAATCAGACCCCCACTACTCGCATGCCTGAGCAGGTAGTACAGGGTTTGCAGACACCAGAGGCACCACCAGTTCAGCAGGCTGCCCCAATTCAGCAGGTTGCCCTAGTTCAGCCGGTTACCCCAGTTCAGGATGATGTGATTCCAGCTATGCCAGACGATGAGTAGTGTCGTCTTGAGAGATTCAGTAGGCTCTCACCTCCTACTTTTAGTGGTGTTCCGGGCGAGGATGCCTAGGGCTTTCTCGACAAGTGTTGACGTATGCTTCAAACCGCAGGGATCTTGGAGTCGAGCGGGTTATCATTCACTACTTTTCAGTTCTTAGGAGCAGCCTTTACTTGGTGGGAGTCTTATGAGCGGCGTAGGCCGATAGGTGCAGCGCCTTTGTCCTGGCAGGAGTTCTCCACTCTCTTTCTGGAGAAGTGGGTACCGCATTCTCAGAGGGAGGAGCTGCGAAGACAGTTTGAGTGGCTTCATTAGGGAGATATGACCGTGTCACAGTATGAGGTGAGATTTTCGGAGCTGGCTCGTTATGCTCCATGGATGGTCCCGACTGATCGGGAGAGAATTATGAGGTTTGTGGACGGATTCATCTATCCCGTCCGTATTCTGATGACCCGAGAGAGGATTCTGAGTCATACCTTTGAGGACGTAGTGGATATTGCTCGTGATATTGATACGGCTCACCGTTAGGAGAGAGAGGAGAGGGAGGCCAAGAGGCCTCGAGGATCAGGTAGCTTCAGTGGTGATCTGTCTAGGGGCTAGGTTCAGCAGAGCAGAAGTCGTTCTTTCAGGCCTCATCAGTCGGCTCGTCCCGAGTATCGTGGGGCATCTTCAGGCCGTGGTCATCAGGGGTTCCAGCAGGGCCAGTCTTCACTTAGTGCCCTCCCAGCTTAGAGCTCATCATATGCCCCTTCAGCTCAAGGTTCTTCTGCGCAGGGCACACCGGCTGGTCATTCTGGTGCGAGGGGCTCCCATCAGTCCCCTTCTCCAGCATCGGGTATATGCTTCGAGTGTGGCGAGTATGGCCATATGAGGAGGCAGTTTCCTCGACGTCGTAGTAGTCAGTCTCAGCAGAGGGATCAGCCCTCATCTTCTGCTCCGGTTTCTTCAACACCAGCCCAGTCAGAGAAGGGCAGAGGCCAGGCAGCCAGGGGTTGCCCTAGGGGCAGAGACCGATTAGGCGGCGGCGGCTAGGCTAGATTTTATGCTATCCCAGGCAGGACAGATGCCCCGGCATCAGATGCTGTTATCACATGTATTATTTCAGTCTGCCACAGAGATGCCTCTGTCTTATTTGATCCCGGTTCTACCTATTCTTATGTGTCATTATATTTTGCTCATCATTTGGATACGACCCTAGGGTGCCTTGATTTACCTATGCACATATCTACCTCGGTGGGTGATACTATTATTGTGGACCATGTGTATCGGTCCTGTCTTGTTACTATTGGGGGTCTGGAGTCCCGAGTTGATTTATTGCTTTTGAGCATGGTAGACTTTGATGTTATTCTAGACATGGACTGGTTATCTCCGTGTCATGCTATTCTAGACTGTCATGCAAAGATAGTCACTTTGGCCATGCCAGTGGTTCCGAGGATCGAGTGGCATGGTATGACTGATTATGTCCCTAATAGGGTTATATCTTTCTTGAAAGCCCAACGTATGGTTGGGAAGGGTTGTCTATCATATTTGGCCTTCGTGCGTGATGTTGGAGCTGAGGATCCCAGTATAGATTCTGTTCCAGTTGTGAGGGATTTCCCTGATGTTTTTCCTACAGACCTGCCGGGTATGCTCCTGGACAGGGACATTGATTTTGGTATTGACCTGGTGCCGCGCACCAAGCCCATTTCTATTCTACCGTATCGTATGGCACCAACGGAGTTAAAGGAATTGAAAATCAGCTTCAGGAACTCCTAGAAAAGGGGTTTATTCGGCCTAGTGTGTCACCGTGGGGTGCACCTATGTTATTTGTGAAGAAGAAAGATGGCACAATGAGAATGTGCATTGACTACAGGCAGTTGAACAAAGTAACAGTGAAGAACAAGTATCCCCTACCTCACATCGATGATTTATTCGACTAGCTTCAGGGAGCGAGGGTGTTTTCTAAGATTGATCTCCGTTCAGGCTATCACCAATTGAAGATCAAGGATTCAGACATTCTTAAGATGGCCTTCAGGACTAGATATGGTCACTATGAGTTTTTGGTTATGTCTTTCGGGCTGACCAATGCCCCGGCAGCGTTCATGCATCTGATGAACAGTGTATTTCGGTCGTATTTGGATTCATTTGTGATTGTATTCATTGATGATATTCTGGTATACTCGCGTAGCCAGGAGGAGCACGCAGAGCATTTGTGCGTGATATTGCGGAGATTGAAGGAGGAGAAGTTGTATGCCAAGTTCTCCAAGTGCGAGTTTTGGCTCAGTTTCGTGGCCTTCTTGGGACACGTGGTGTCTAGTGATGGTATTCAGGTTGATCCAAAGAAGATTGAGGTGGTTCAGAGTTGGCCTAGACCATCCTCGGCCACAGAGATTCGTAGTTTCCTCGGTTTGGCGGGTTATTATTGCCGGTTCGTCCATGGTTTCTCATCTATTGCCTCGTCCTTGACCAAGTTGATGCAGAAGGGTGCGCCGTTTGTATGGTCGGATGAGTGCGAGGAGAGCTTTTAGAAGCTCAAGACAGCTTTGACCATAGCTCCAGTATTGGTCTTGCCATCAGCTTCAGGTTCTTATACCATTTATTGTGATGCTTCGAGAGTCGGGATTGGTTGTGTATTGATGCAGGAGGGTAGAGTGATTGCTTATGCTTCTCGTCAGTTGAAGCCCCATGAGAAGAACTACCCTGTTCACGATTTAGATTTGGCTGCTATAGTCCATGCCTTGAAGATTTAGAGGCACTATTTATATGGAGTATCTTGTGAGGTATTCACCGATCATCGCAGTCTTCAGCATTTGTTCAAACAAAAGGATCTTAATTTGAGGCACCGGAGGTGGCTTGAGTTGCTTAAGGACTATTATATTACCATTTTGTATCATCCAGGAAAGGCCAATGCAGTGGCCGATGCTTTGAGCCGAAAGGCAGTTAGTACGGGGAGTTTGACGTATATCCTAGTTGGGGAGAGACCCTTTGCAGTTGATGTTCAGGCTTTGGCCAATCGGTTGGTGAGACTAGACATTTCAGAGCCCAGTTGGGTATTGTCTTCCTTGTATGATCGCATCAGAGAGCGCCAGTATGATGATTCGCATTTGCTTGTCCTCAGGGACAGAGTTCAGCACGGAGATGCTAGAGAGGGGACTATAGGCGATGATGGTGTGTTGAGGATGCAGAGCCGGATTTGTGTGCCCAATGTAGATGGGCTTAGAGATTTGATTCTTGAGGAGGCCCACATTTCGCAGTATTCCATCCATTCGGGTGCCGCGAAGATGTACCGAGACTTGAGACAACACTACTGGTGGAGGAGAATGAAGAAGGAAATTGTGGGTTGTGTAGCTCGATGTCTTAATTGTCAGCAGGTGAAGTAAGAGCATCAGAGACCGTGCGGTCTACTCCAGCAAATGGTTATTCCTGAGTGGAAATAGGAGAGAATTACTATGGACTTTGTGAGTGGTCTTCCTCGGACAACGAGGAAGTTTGATTCGATTTGGGTGGTTGTGGATTGGCTGACCAAGTCCGCGCACTTCATTCCGGTAGTACACGGTGTGTACTACCTATTCTTCGAAGCGGTTAGCAGAGATTTTCATCTGGGAGATTGTACGGTTGCATGGGGTCCCAGTTTCCATTATATCAGATAGGGGTACTCAGTTTACTTCTCAGCTCTGGAGGACTTTTCAGCGAGAGTTGGGTACACAGGTAGAGCTACGCACAGTGTTTCATCCTCAGACAGACGGGCAGTCCGAGCGTACCATTCAAATATTGGAGGACATGTTGCGTGCTTGTGTTATTGACTTTGGAGGTTCTCGGGCTGATTTCTTGCCTCTTGTAGAGTTTGCTTACAACAACAACTATCAATCCAGCATTCAGATGGCGCCATATGAGGCCTTATATGGGAGACGGTGTAGATCTCCGGTTGGTTGGTTTGAGCCCGGCGAGGCTAGGTTTTTGGGGATAGAGTTGGTCCAGGATGCCTTAGATAAGGTGAAAGTGATCCAGGAGAGACTTCGTACAGCTCAGTCGAGTTAGAAGAGTTATTCGGACCGGAAGGTCCGAGATGTATCTTATATGGTGGGCGAGAAGGTCTTGTTGAAGGTTTCGCATATGAAGGGCATCCTGCAGTTCGGGAAGAAAGGGAAGCTGAGTCCGAGGTTCATTGGACTTTTTGAGATCCTTAGGAGGATTGGGGAGGTGGCCAATATGCTTGCTTTGCCACCCAGCCTGTCGGGAGTTCATCAGGTATTTCATGTGTCTATACTCCGGAAGTATGTTGGGTCTCATGTGTTGGACTTCAGTAAAGTATAGTTGGATGATGATTTGACCTATGATGTGGAGCCAGTAGCTATTTTGGGTCGTCAGGTTCGGAGATTGAGGTGAAAGGATATAGCTTCGGTGAAGGTACAGTGGAGAGGTCGGCCCGTGGAGGAGGCTACTTGGGAGACCGAGTGGGAGATGCAGAACAGATATCCTCACTTGTTTGAGACTCCAGGTATGTTTCTTGACCCGCTCGAGGACGAGCATTTATTTTAGTTGGGGAGGATGTGACTACCCGACCCGTCGTCACGTGAGTTACCATCCTGTTTCCCCCATATTATGTTGCACCATGTTTCAATATCAGTATTTGAGTTGATCAGGTAAAATTGGATTGGTTTTAGTTGGAAATGCAGCACTTAGCCTCTTAGAAGGAAGTTTGTTTTGGAAACGTCAACCGGAAGTTGACTATATAGTTAGAGGGCTCGGATGCAAATTCCGGTGGTTCGGTTAGCATTGGGGGATGATTTATGACTTAGGAGTGCGATCGGAATTGAATTTGGAGGTCCGGTGTAGAATTAGGCTTGAATTGGCGAAGTTTGAATTTTGGCGAATTTCGGTGACATTTTGATCCGAGGGTCGGAAGGGAATTCCGAGAGTTGTTGTAGCTTTGTTAGGTGATTTTGGATAGGTGTGCAAAGTTTCAGGTCATTCGGACGTCGTTTGGTTGGGTTTTTGATCGAATGTGAGTTTTGGAAGAATTTGATAAACTTAGGCTTTGATTTGGTGAAATTTGATGATTTTGATGTTAACTATAGTGATTTGCTGATTCGAGCAAGTTTGAATAAGGTAATAGATCATATTTATGCTTTTGGTTGAGGTCCCGGGGGCCTCGGGGTGAGTTCGGGTGGTTAAACGGAGAGTTTGGAGTTTGTTGCATGTTTTGGATTTGCTGGTTCTGTCATTTTCACACCTGCGAAAAAGGGACCGCATAAGCGGTTCCGCAGATGCGGCGGAGAGTTCGCAGAAGCGGTTCTAGTGGGGGCTTGATCTTCCGCAGAAGCGGACAAGAGTCCGCATAAGCGGTCCCGCTGGTGCGATAGGACCGCTGGTGCGATATCTGTACCGCAGAAGCGGTCGTGGCACTTAAGTGACTTCCGCAGAAGCGGAATAATTGCCGCATAAGCAGTAACCGCAGAAGCGGTTTTGATGCCGCAGAAGCGAAAAGGCCTGGGCAGATATTTAATTAAGTCTTCTTCGCGAAATTTGAAAGAACAAACATTGTGGACTTCGGACCAAGAGGGTTTTTGGCGATTTTTGAAGAGGGTTTCAAGGGCTATCATCAAGTATGGATTCTTGGACTTAAAATATGATATTATGGTGTATAAGCATGGATTAACAATGAAAACACAAGGAATTAAAGGTTAAAAATGGAGGTTAGGGCCTGGCATCTTAAGAGAGTTTAAACTTGATATTTGAGGGGTCAAATGGACTCCGATTCTTGTGAACTTGATATGTATAGACTCGTGGAGAGATAAGGATTGTATTGATGTAAAATTTTCTTGATTTCGAGAAGTGGTTCCGGGGCTCGGGTTTTGCAAATTTCGTGATTTTTGATATTTTTCGAGTCTTTTCGATTTGGTTATTTTCTCTTAGCCTATTGTAATGTATTCATTGTGGTTTTGGCCAGATTCGACGCACGGGGAGGTCGATTTGAGAGGGAAGGGCATTTCGAGCTAGTGGATCAACATAGTTAGCTTCCGGGAGTATCGAGGTAGCTGCACGGCGTCCGCAGCCATTGATTTTCTCCCTTCTACCCCAGTCATTTATTTTCGCATTTTCAGCTTTAGACAGATTTTGTAGTATGATGTTACTCTGTGTTTTAGAGGCTCATGTTCGTGACACCGAGTCCTAGTCGGGCTGTATTGTTATTTTGTTGGATTCTCCGCACTGTTTTCAGTATTTTAGACCTTTGACTTAAATGACATTTATCTTCTTCTGTTCAATAAATGGGGTTATTGTTATACATGGTCGAGCTTGCCTAGTAGTATACTCGGCGCCATCACGACCGGATTGGGGTCGTGACAAGATGCTTTATTTTCTATTTTCACAAATAAAAGACGGTTAAAACTTCTACAAATCTTCTGAAAAAATACAATTATGTCAAAAATTACAATTATGCTACAATTGGATGGTAATTGGGATATAAAAATTTAATGTACCCAGTTTGTAGATATTTTGTAGATTATTTATATTTTAATTGTAGGTGCTTTGTTTTCTGTTTTCACACATAAAAAATGACTAAAACTTCTACAAATCTTCTGCAGAAAATGCAATTATGTAGAAAATGTCAATTATGCTACAATTGAAATGTGAATTGGGATATTATAATTCAATGTATCCATTTTGTAGATTATTTGTATTCTGATTGTAGATGCATTGTTTTCTGTTTTCACAAATCCAAAACGACTAAAACTTCTACAAAATCTTCTGCAAAAAATAGTCAACAATTTATCTACAAATGTTCTTCAATTTATCTACAATTGCTGCAATATAATGTATGTCATGTCTTCTTCTGCTTCTTCTTCTTCTTCTTCTTCGAGTTTCAATCTGAAATTCATTGGTTTCAAGGTAAATATTGCATAGAATTTTGAAATGAACATCAACATTTGTATTTAACTATCTTTTAATTCTTCTAGGTGTTTCCTGAAGAGCTATTTGTTCAGCTACTGAAAGTGATATCGCATCCGGATGTCGAAATTCGTATTGGAGGACACTGCATCTTTTTTGTTCTCCTAATTCCAAGTTCGAACCATATTAGACATGACATATCCAACCATACAAGGAAATGGAATGCCAATGGCACATCTACGTTTGTGTCAATTACCGCTCTAATTGAGAAACTTCGAAATGAAAAGGATGGAATTAAGTTGAAGGAAGGGCCCGGTAGTCCAGATGATTTAAAGGAGAGGGACATAATTGACGAAGAATGGAATAAGGGTTGGGCCCTAAAAAATTCTCCAAGTAGAGCAGGCCTTAGGAATTAGGGGGATAGAGAAACGTGGGATATATGGACACCTTTAATTAAGGAGTAAAAACTACCCATTAATTGGACCCCTAACTAAGTATGGTATAGGATTGGTAATTTGGTTTACTAAGTGTAATTAAATCAAACCTTAAACATTAAGGGTAATAAGGTTTCCTATGTGGCATAAGAATGTAAAAATCCCTTTTTCTTTTTATACTACCGAATGTAAATAGTTTCTAGCACGGGCTAAAAGTGAAAAAAACCCAATAAAATCCTGAATTGGGCTGAACATTTCAAGTGGCCCACACGCTTCTTTGATGCTCACTAAAAACAGCTAATCTATGGCTCAATAGGCAGATTTACGCAAATATTTCCTTTTAAGATTATAATCTCTTATCCCACCAAACGATCTCTTAATATTTTATAAGTATATGACTATTTAGGATTTGATTGCTCCGTGGGAGTTTTTATGTATGTGCTTAGGAAAAATAAACAAAAAGAGTACTAATCAGCTAAGATAGTCCAAACGGAATCTGATGGCCCATCCGTAAAGGTAATATTTTACTTTATTTAGAGTGATCCAAGTCCCCGTAGCTAGCATTTTCCTTCAAAAGGAATGAGGATATATAATTTTCATGATCAAAGTCTACTTTTATCTCTCCGACACTTTCATTGTCGCAAATTAGACATGGATTTGTGCTCTACATAGACCCGAAAGAATGTTATTTTCAGGGAGAGAAGAAGCTTATAAGCCCAGGCTTTCTGGTGTTCTGTTTACGTTTTTTAACCATTGGTTTTCAGCTAATCTAAAATGACAATCTTATTGGATGTTTATTGTGGGGAAGCAGGAGTTCAAGATCTTGGCTCTAACTATGCCGTCCAAAGAGCATTTTGTTAGGATTGAGAAATCTAGCTATGCAAGAAGAAATTGAAAACAAAACACTAGAAATTAGGAGAGAAGAATCAGACCTTTTTCTTATTCTCAGAACATTTCAATGTACAAAACTGTCAATCTATTTATTCTAGAGAGTTCCTCTCATTTATATACAAGCAACTAATCAAGTAATACATGGGTTAAAGTGTAAAGTAATAAAACTTTGTGTTGGGTCATGGAGTAGGCTGCCCGGTTGAGCCTGGACTATCTCGTGGAATTGGGCTTCTGTTAACACCCCCACCCCCTCAACCTGGAGGGTGCAAACACTCCAAGCTTGCTCAAATTGTGTGATCAAGAGGGCCATACAAGGCCTTGGTGATGATATCTAACAATTGATCAGGGCTGCGCACAAACTGAAGGGAGACCAACCCAGATGATAAGCAATTGCGAACATAGTGTCAATCCACCTCTATATGCTTTGTGCACTTATGAAAGACCGGGTTCTTGGAAATGTGTAAAACAGCTTGGCTATCACAAAATACTGGGACATGTGCTGCAATGGAAAGACCAAGGTCATTGAGGAGTCGAACTAGCCAAGATATCTTAGCAACCACCTTCCTCAAGGCCCTATACTCAGCCTCTGCAGAGGAGAGAGAGATAGTCGGTTGCTTCTTGAATTTCCAAGATATTGGACAACCACCAAGAGTAATAAAGAAACCTGTAACTGACCTCCGAGGAATAGCACATGTAGCCAGTAAAGAATCAGAGAATGCAATGAGAGACAAATCAAGTGAATTAGTTAACAAAATTCCTTGATCTGGGGCATACATTAAGTATCTCAAAACATGTAATCCAGCCATCATATGAGGGACTCTGAGAGACTGTAAAAACTGGCTTAAATGTTGAACTGAATAAGTAATATTACGGCTGGTGTGTTGGAAAAAAAATTAATTTGCCAACTAGTTTTCTATAAATGCTGGGATCTAGGAAGAGATCACCCTGGTCAACAGATAAGTTGATTACGGGATCTAGAAGAGTGGCAATAGAAGAAAAATAAGAACATTTGAATTCATCCAATAAGTCTGAAGTATACTTGTTTTGATGTATAACATAACCATCATGATGAGAAGAGACCTCAAGACCCAGAAAGTAGTGGACTAGACCCAAGTGTTTGATTTTGAATTGGTCATCCAAAAACTGTTTCAAGGCTGTCATTTCAACAATATCCGCACCAGCTAAGAGAATATCATCAACATAGACCACCAAAACAACCAAAGAATCACCAGAAGACTTAATAAATAAGGAGTAGTCATTTTTGCTAGCAATGTAGCCTTTGGAGAGCAAGGCATTAGATAGTTTAGAAAATCACTGCCTGGAAGCTTGCTTAAGGCCATACAAAGACTTCCTGAGTCTACAAACCAGAGGAGAGGTAGAAGAAGAAGAAGAAGAAGAAGAAGAAGAAATATGAATACTAGGGGGTATTCTCATATACACTTCCTCATGTAAATTACCATGAAGGAAGGCATAATTTACATCAAGTTGAAATACAGTCCAATTCCTCTTGACAACAAGATAAAGAAGATATTTGATAGTAATAAGTTTGACAACAGGAGAGAAGGTCTCAGTGTAATCAATGCCTTTTCTTTGAGTGTCACCCCTAATATAAAGTCTAGCCTTATACATCTCAATAGAGCAATCATATTTCTGCTTGATCTTGTATACCCACTTGTAGGGGATAGCCTCTTATAAGGAGGCAATGGGACAATGTCCCAAGTATGGTTAGCCTCAAGTGCCTCAAATTTTTTTAGCATAGCCTCTTGCTTAGCAGGATGAGAAACAGCCTGTTGGTAAAATTGAGGCTTAAGCATGTGCAAGTCAGAGGTAGAAACCTTGGGATTCAGAGAAACAGATGAAAAAGGAAGAATATAAGAGCAAACATAGTCATTTAAGTACATTGGAGGGTTGACAGTCCTTCTAGATCTCCAAAACTAGGAGGAGGAAGAGGAACATAAATGGAAGAAGAAGGAGAAGTAGAAAGAGGGCAAGAGGAGACATCAAGATGTGAAGAAACAAGTGCATGGGAAAGAGAAACAGGTGCAGGAGAATGAACAGATGAAGTAGGAGTAGGAGCATCAGTGTAATCAAAAGTCGGGGAAGGAAAAGTGGAGGAAGATGGGAGATGATAAGGAAATATGTGTTCATGGAAGAACACATCTCTATAAAAAAGAATAGAATGAGAAGAAAGACTAGGGGTACCCCAGGAAAACACAAGGAATGGTCCTAGGTTGAAGTTTATCTCTACTTTGCTTAGGGCTGGTAACATAGCATAAGCAACCAAAAGACTTTAAGTGATCATAGGAAGGTGGATAGCCATCTAATTTTTCAAAGGGGGAAATATTTTAAAGCAGAGTAGAGGGAAACCTATTAATCAGATAAGTGGTTGTGAGGACTCAGTCCCCTCAATACTTTTAGGGGAAGTTTAGATTGATATACGAGGGCCCTAGAAACTTCTAAAAGGTGTTTTTATTTCCTTTCAGCAACTCCATTTTGTTGAGGAGTGTGAGGAATGGTGGTTTGGTCGAAAATAACATTTGTAGAAAAGAACATTTGTGCTTCAGCACTGCTACCCAGTTCATAAGCATTATCAAACCTAAGACTTTGTACATTAGAGTTGAAAGGAACTTTAACCATGTAATAAAAGCCTTGAGTATAGAAAATGCATTACTTTTGCATCATAAAAGATGAGTCCAAGTGACTCTGGTGAAGTCAACAACTAAGGTCAAAAAATACTTGAACTCATTGTAGGTCTGGGTATTATAAGGACACCATATGTTAATGTGAACAAGTTGAAAAGGAGTAGATGAATTAATAGAACTATTATGAAAAGGCAATCTTTGTTGTCTTGCTATTGGACAGACTTCACAAAAGAAATTTTGTTTGGATGATATCTTGCTAGATAAGAAAAGAATTGACTTCATTATAATAAATGGTATATGACCCAATCTTTGATGCCAAAACAAATCAGGTTTATTATTACCAGGGGAATTACAAGTGTTACAATGAGTAGTATAATCAGGTAGAACACTAAAAGATGAACTAGAATAAATAGATTTAACAAAACTACAAATGGAACTATGAATTGAACAAATGGACAAGGTAGAAGAAGTAATAGTTGGATTCAAGAAATATAATCCATTTGCAGCTTTACCAATTTTCAGTGGCCTCCTCAGGGAAGGGCCCTGTAAAATACAGGCAGAAATGGTAAGAGTTGCAATGCATATGAATTGAACACGAATTTTATGAATAGATATTAGATTGAAATGAAATGAAGGAACTAATAGAATATTATGTAAAATCATAGCTGGCCTTAGTTGTAGAGAACTAGTAGCTATGCCTTTTACTTTGCATCCATTAGGTAGAGTTATTAAAAAAAGGTATGGCAAGTGTTGTTAAGTTGTTTAAGAGGTTTTTGTGAGGTGTCATGTAGTTGTGATAGGTTACAAGTACCTTGGGAATAAGTATTTACTTTATGTTTTGATAATATAACAAACTTACCATCCAGAACTAGATACGGAACCTGTTACACATCTACAAGACCATGAGATCACAAAGTTCCAGGTTGGGATCTAGCATGAGATATAACTTAACTCTTCAGAGAGGAAGGAACAAATAAGGAAACACGTCCCTACCAGTTTCTGAGGAGACTGTATGAAGTCAACTATCCAGTAGGAAAGTTACTACCTGCACACGCTACTGCACAGGAGCATTGCAGCAGTCGACTTTCTATGGAAGGCTTTTTACCTACCTTGCTTACATCATTGTAAGTGATGTCATACACGTTTAAATACCATCAAGGAAGGTAAAATAACTTACTTAATGAGAGAACCAAATAAATGACCTGAAGCATGCCTGGTACAATCATTCAAGATAATCGACTCAAGATAATCTGGGTAGTGTGCTTTAGATTCACAGGAACCATATTAGGGACCTAATCCCTTGGTGTTCCCCTGATAGAAGTATAAGTCAATTGTACAGTTGGAAAGCAACTATAGAAAGTGACTGCCTGCAACAGTGCAGCAGACATTGCATCAGTCACTTTCCATTGAGATTGGA
The DNA here is from genome assembly GCA_026770625.1 of Nicotiana glauca. Taxonomy (NCBI): domain Eukaryota; kingdom Viridiplantae; phylum Streptophyta; class Magnoliopsida; order Solanales; family Solanaceae; genus Nicotiana; species Nicotiana glauca. The sequence goes on from MU739958.1 coordinate 164,029, forward strand.
CATCACCATTGTGAATTGACATCACTAAGTTAATGTCTTGTGTAGTATAAACCTCATGCAAGGCACAAGATTTAAGTTCAATACTTGCCAAAATAGAAAATGAAAATCCTCTCTCAAGTGCAAGAACAACCTCTCTCAAGAACAAAGCTGCTTCAACCTCAAAGATCGGATCCAAGATTGAATATATCTTAAGTCCTTAGGTTTGTTGAGTCTTTGTTATTTGTTCTTCAATTGTAACTCATATCTTGCTTTCTTAGAAGCTATTTTAGGAAACCCAAAATCACAAACCGTCCAAGTTTGTGTCTCGGGTAGAGTTAGTTGAGTTGTAAAGCCTTTATAATAGAGTTATTACAAAGTGACTTGTAATAGGGTTATTACAAGTTAGAGTGTCAAAAGCCTTTGTAACTGTAGAGTGACAAAGTGGCTTGTGGTCCTTTGTAACTAGGGAGTCACAAAGTGGCTTGTGGTAAGAGTACCACAAGTTAGTTGAAGTCTTTGTAATAAAGTTATTACAAAGTGGCTTGTAATAGGTTTTTACAAGTTAGTGAAGTTGAAAACCTACAAGTGTAGGTCGTGGTTTTTTTCCCCTTGAGTTGGGATTTTTCCATGTAAAAATCCTTTGTTTCTTTACTTACTGCCGAGCTACTATGGTAACAATTAGAGAACCTGATTCCCTATACTGATTGGTTGCACAGTCTGTGCTTACGGTAGGAACTGCAAGAGAATCTAGTTCTCTATACAGTAGGAACTTATCTTGTGCCTCATCTACATACTGGTTTCGCAGTTAGCACTGTACCAAACTAATATAGAACCAGATCGCTATATAGTTTGGTTTCTCATTATTTTCAATGGAAACTCATAGAGAACTCGGTTTTACTCAGGTTAAGCAGTCCAAAGTTGATATTCTTACTACTGAGTATGAGCTTTTTAAGATGAAGGGGGATGAGTCTATTCATGATATGCACACACATTTCACCTCCATTATCAATGAGCTTCACTCCCTTGGTGAAGTCATCCCAAGAAACAAGTTGGTCCAAAAAATACTCAGTGTTTGACCAGGTTCTTGGAAAAGTAAAGTAAATGCAATAACTGAAGCCAAGGATTTGCAGAAGCTGACCATTGATTAACTCATCGGAAATCTCAAAGCTTAAGAGATGAAGAGAAAGAAGGATCTTGAAAGAAGAGAGCTCCAGACGGAAAAGAACCTGGCTCTCAAGGCTGCCAACAAAGACTCAAGTAGTGATGGATCCAACATGGAGTATCTCACTCGAAGATTCCAAAAGATGATTCGAAAAAATGGTGGGATTCCAAAGAAAAGAAGTTCCAGCAGGAATTCCAAAGAAAATGATTGCTGCCATAGGTGTAGAAAGTCTGGACACTTCATTAAAGACTGTCCTCTTCATAAGAAGGATCATTACAAAATCATCACTGAAAAGGCCACCAAAAGGAACCAGGTCCCTGATAGAAAGTTCAAAAGAAGAGATGCTGCTAACAATATGTTGAAGCAAGCCCTAGTTGATTGAGGAAATTCCTCTAGTGAATCTAACGGTAAAAATATGATGGTTGCTGACAATGGATCTTCAGAATATGAGTCAATCTTTTCACTCATGGCCAAATCTAATAATGATGAGGACAATGATGAAGATGAGGTAAGTGTTCTTTATGTTCAAAGAAATTTGAAAACTTACTCTAAGAAAAAATTGATGTCCTTAGCAAATGTGTTGATTGATGCCTATCACAACCTCATCAATGAGAAGAATTCTTTAATAGAAGAAATTGGTGGCATTGAAAAAAAGAGAGATTATATGGGAGTTTCCATTGTAGACTTAGAGGAAACCATTGAGAGTATGAAGAAAAAAAAAGAGGGTTTAACTGAGATGACCTATTGGTGGTGGTTGTAAACTTAAAGGAAACAATTGGGTAACTTAAAATAAAAAGTAGGCCTGAGAATTCTCAAAAGGGAAAGGAAGTTGCAAGTGAGGCATACGTTAAGCTTGAAAGTGAGTTAAATTCAGTGAAGTCTAGTCTGTGTGCTGAGCTTGAGAGAAACAAAAAACTTCAGGAAGAACTAGGAAGAGTGAAAAGTGATCTTGAAAAATCACTTAAGTGGACCTGGTCCTCTGATGCTATCACTTCCTTGTACACAAACGATGAGGGAAACAGGCAGGGAATCGGGTTCCAAAGGGAAAAGACTCCCTACAACACCCTTATAGCAAGTACGTTATTGTACCTGACAACTGGCTTTGCACTCACTGTGGCAACACTAGACACTTTAAAGAAAATTGTAAGGTGAGAATTCTGTCGTTGCAGAAAAATAAGGTTTTTGATAAAAAAGTAACTGCTGCTACGGAACCTGGTCCTTCACATAAAAAATGTATAATGTCTGCTTGGGCCAGAAGAGCCCTCATTCGCCCCTTTTCTCATTGCAAGGATGTCACGACTCGGATTTTCCACCCTCGGGGGTCGTGATGGCGCCTACTTGTGGAAACTAGGCAAGCCAAAGTTGATTACTTTTTCATTAATATACAAATCCTATTAACAATTCTTCTATAATAATATATAAACAATGAAATTCAACAATGATAAGCGGAAGTCTTAGCATTTAATAAAATTGAATGGCAAAGCGGAAAGTTCAACAAATCCTCTACCTAAGACTGGTGTCACTGTACTTACGAACTGCTAAGAACACTAAATCCAACGTCTGAAAGAAAACATAAACTATTTTTCTCGAACATAATGAGATAACAGACTAAAAGAGAGGATAAGGGAGACGCCGGGCCTGCGGACGCCTGCAAGGCTACCTCGGGTCTCGCTGGACTGAAGGCCTGCTCCCCCACTAATGCTGTTGCTGCTGCTGCTCGAAACCTGCATCTGTGCAAAATAGCACAGAGTGTAGTATCAGCACAACCGACCCCATGTGCTGGTAAGTGTCTAGCCTAACCCCGCGAAGTAGTGACGAGGCTAGACCAGACTACCATCTAAACATGTGCAGTTTCATATATATACAACGGAATCGAGATACAAAATAGATAAATAATATGGGAGGGGAAGCATGCTGTGGGGAGTATACAAATTTTCAAATAAGAGTCATCCAGTAACAAAGGAAAACAACACAACTCAATAGTATGTAATGAAACAGAAATCAACAAGCTCCCGGTATCACCCTTCGTGCTTTTACTCTCATACTCACCAAGCAATAACATGTGCACGATATCATCCTTCGTGCTTTTACTCTCATTTCCTCACATATATCAACAAAATCAGCACGGAATGGTACATCGTGAGGCACGGCATCAATCTTCGTGCTTTACCTCTCTTTTTGCATAATAAGTGAACATGACACGACATCACCCTTCGTGCTTTACACTCTTTCCTTACCATAATCAAACAATGCACGGCATCACCCTTCGTGCTTTAACACTCTTCCTCACCCAAACAACAATCACAATCAAGGGCAAGGGAATAAATAAACAATGATGGAAATCCCGGCAAGGGAACACAAACAAGCAATTTAAAAACCCGGCAAGGGAAAATATTCATTAACTCTTTACCTTTCGTTCACTTTCATCTCAAAGTTCACATTATCACTCGAGCCAATGCTCCAAAGATTTAATTGTCTCATATACCTTCACAATTGTATTTCAACTCGAGCCAACGCTCCACGAATTTCAAAGGTCACAATTTCTTTCACAAGATCTTTACAACACATAGAAGCCATCAATTAAGCATGGAATATATAACAAAATCCCAACTATTCGCAATTAAGGACTCATGATCATGCTAGACACCAATGTATAGATACTCGTCACCATGCCTATACATCGTACTCGACACTTAGCAAGTAGAAAATAAGACTCAACTCCTATTACCTCAAGTTTGGGTTAAACCAAACACTTACCTCAAAGTCTTGAACTCAACTCAAGTCTCAACTATGGCTTTACCCCGTGATTCCACCTCCAATCCGCTCGAATCTAGCTACAAATTACTTAATTGCATTAATAAACATTAAATGAATCAATTTGAATGCATAAAATGAATTTTCCAAAGTTTTTCCCAAAAATTACAAAATTGCCCCCAGGCCCACGTGGTCAGAGCTCGAGTTTCGAACCAAAACCCGATTACCCGTTCCCCCACGAACTCAAATATGTAATTTATTTTTAAATCGGACCTCAAATTGAGGTCCAAATCCCCAATTTTTAGAAAACCCAGGTTCTACCCAAAACCCCCAATTTCACCCATGAAGATCATTGATTTTAAGTGGAAAATATGTTAAATGATGTTATTGATTGAAAGAATTGAGTAAAAATCGACTTACAAATGATTTGAGATGAAACTTGTACTTGAAAAATTGCCCAAAGGAGTTGTGTTTTGAAAATGGGGTGAAAAATGACTTAAAATCGACAAAGTATAAAAATTGCAGGTTGCAGATGTCGCAATTGCGAACCCCGACCAAATATGGGAAATGCGACTCAGGGTTCGCATTTGTGAACCCATTAGAAATGACCAACTTTCGCATTTGCGAACATGGACTCGCATTTGCAGAACATGGACCTCCGCATTTGCGAACATGGACTCGCATTTGCGGAACTTGGACCTTCGCATTTGCGAAGAATGATTTCGCATTTGCGATTCTTGTCAGGATTGAACTGGTTTCGCATTTGCGAACCGGCCTTCGCATTTGTGAATCAGGCTTCGCAAATGCAAAGCCTGCAGGCCTGTTTATACCAGATTTTTCCTAAGTTTAAAATGCACTCCGACGCCTATCCAAATCTCACCCGAGCCCTCGGGGCTCCAAACCAAATATGCACACAACCTCAAAAACATCCTACGGACTTATTCGTGCGATCAAATCGCCAAAATAACATCATATACATCGAATTAAATCTCAAAATTCATAATTTCTTCCAAGTTTTCATAAAACATAAAATTTCCATTTTAAATTCGAAACATGTCAAAAGACGTCCATTTTCAACCAAATTTTGCAGAAAGCACTTAAATCACATATAAAACCTGTGCCGGGCGCCGGAACCAAAATACAGGCTCGATACCAATACGTTCTAATCGAATTTAATTTCAAATTCCCTTAAATATTTTATGAAAATAATTTCACACAAAAATTCATTTCTCGGGCTCAGGACCTCGGAATTTGATTCCGGGCATATGCACAAGTCCCATATTTTCCTACGGACCCTTTGGGACCGTCAAATCACGGGTTCGGGTCCATTTACCCAAAATTTTGACTGATGTCAAATTTATTCATATTAATATCAAAATTTAGTATTTTTCACACAAAATTCATGTTTAAGATTTCTGGCTATGCGCCCGGAATGCACACGCAAATCGAGGCAAATCTCCAAATGAGGTTTTCAAATCCTCGGAAGCATAGAATGAGTAAGGAAGCAAGTGATGGCCCTTTGGGTCATCACATTCTCCACCTCTAAAACAACCGTTTGTCCTCGAACGAAAAAAGAAAGAAGTACCTGAGTCGGGGAAAAGATGAGGATAACGACTCCGCATATCAGACTCAGACTCCCAGGTCGATTCCTCAGGGGGCTCACCTCTCCACTGAACACGAATAGAAGGAAAACTCTTGGATCTTGACTGACGAACATACCGGTCTAGAATAGCTACCGGTTCCTCCTCATAAGACAAGTCCTTGTCCAACTGGACAGTGCTGAAATCTAGCACGTGGGCTGGATCACCGTGATACCTCCGAAGAATGGATACATGGAAAACGGGATGCACGGCTAATAAGCTAGGCGGCAATGCAAGTTTATAGGCCACCTCTCCCACTTGATCGAGAATCTCAAACGGACCAATGAACCTAGGGCTAAGCTTGCCCTTCTTCCCAAACCTCATCACGCCCTTCATAGGCGACACTCGGAGCAATACCCGCTCACCAACCATGAAAGCGACATCTCGAACCTTACGATCTGCATAACTCTTTTGCCTAGACTGAGCTGAACGAAGGCTATCCTAAATGATCTTGACCTTGTCCAAGGCCTCCTGAACCGAATCCGTACCTATCAACCGATCCTCTCCCGGCTCAAACCATCCAACCGGAGACTGACATCGCCTACCATATAAAGCCTCATAAGGAGCCATCTGGATGCTCGACTGGTAGTTGTTGTTGTAGGAAAACTCCGCTAAAGGTAAGAACTGATCCCACGAACCTCCAAAGTCAATAACACAAGCTCGAAACATATCCTCCAAAATCTAAATAGTCCGCTCGGACTGACCATCCGTCTGGGGATGAAATGCTGTACTCAACTCAATCTGTGTGCCCAACTCTCGCTGAACTTCTCTCCAGAAGAGCGAGGTAAACTGCATACCCCTGTCTAAAATGATAGATGCTGGCAGACCATGAAGGAGAACAATCTCTCGGATATAAATCTCAGCCAATCTCTCGGATGAATAGGAGACTGCCACAGGAATGAAATGTGCTGAATTGGTCAGCCTATCAACAATGACCCAAACTACATCGAACTTCTTCCGAGTCAACAGAAGTCCAGCAACGAAGCCCATAGTAATCCGCTCCCATTTCCACTAGGGAAGCTCAATCCTCTAAAACAAACCACCAGGCCTCTGATGCTCATACTTAACCTGCTGACAATTCAAACACCGAGCCACATATGCAAAAATATCCTTCTTCATTCTATGCCACCAATAATACTGCCGCAAATCTTGATATATCTTCGTGGCGCCAGGGTGAATAGAGTACCGGGAACTATGAGCCTCCTCCAATATCAACTCTCGAAGTCCATCCACATTAGGCACACATACTCGACCCTACAACCTCAAAACTCCATCATCACCTAAGGTAACCTACTGGGCACCCCCACGCTGCACCGTGTCTCTAAGGACACAAAAATGGGGATCATCAAACTGCCGATCACGGATACGCTCCAATAATGAAGAACGAGCGACCGTGCAAGATAATACACGACTGGGCTCAGAAACATCCAGTCTCACGAACTGATTGGCCAAAGCCTGAACATCCAAAGCAAGCAGCCTCTGACTGATTGGAATATGAGCAAGACTGCCCATACTGGCTGACTTCCTACTTAAAGCATCGGACACCACATTGGCCTTCCCCAGATGATATATAATGGTGACATCATAGTCTTTCAACGACTCCAACCACCTCTTCTGTCTCAAATTCAACTCCTTTTGCTTGAACAAGTACTGAAGGCTCTTATGATTAGTGAACACCTCACATGCCACACCATACAAATAGTGCCTCCAAATTTTCAAGGCGTGAACAATAGCTGCCAACTCTAAATCGTGCATTGGATAGTTCTTCTTATGAATCTTCAACTGCCTCGAAGCATAGGCAATAACCTTGTCATCCTGCATAAACACTGCACCAATCCCAATACGGGAAGCATCACAATAAATGGTAAAAAGCCCAGATCCTGTGGGCAAAACCAACAACAGTGCCGTAGTCAGAGCGGTCTTGAGCTTCTGAAAGCTCACCTCACACTCATGTGACCATCTGAACTGGGCACTCTTCTGGGTCAATCTGGTCATCGGGGCTGCAATAGATAAAAATCCCTCCACGAACCGTCGATAGTAGCTAGCCAACCCCAAGAAACTCCGAATCTCTGTGGCTGATGTTGGTCTAGGCCAGTTCTTGACTACCTCAATCTTCTTCGGGTCCACCTGAATACCCTCTGCTGATACAACGTGACCCAGGAATGCAACTAAACTCAGCCAGAACTCACACTTGGAGAACTTGGCATATAACTGACTATCTCTCAGAGTCTAAAGAACCACTCTAAGGTGTTGCTCGTGCTCCTCCTGGCTACGGGAATACACCAAAATATCATCAATAAACACTATCATGAATATGTCCAAATATGGCCTAAACACTCGGTTCAACAACTCCATAAATGCTGCTAGGGCATTGGTCAACCCAAATGACATGACCAAGAACTCATAATGCCCATACCGAGTACGAAAAGCTGTCTTAGGGACATCGGATGCCCTAATCCTCAATTGATGGTAGCCAGATCGTAAGTCGATCTTGGAGAATACCCTAGCGCCCTGAAGCTGGTCGAACAAATCATCAATCCTCGGTAGTGGATACTTATTCTTAATCGTTATTATTACCGGTAATCTATGCACATCCTTATCGATCCGTCCTTTTTCTTGACAAATAATACTAGCGCACCCCAAGGTAAAACACTAGGTCTAATGAAACCCTTATCTAGCAAATCCTACAACTGGTCATTTAAATCCTTCAGCTCCGGCGGGGCCATATGATATGGCGGGATAGAAATGGTTGGGTGCCCGGAGCCAAATCAATATAAAAATCAATGTCCCTATTGGGTGGCATACACGGCAGGTCTGAATGGAAAACATCTGGAAACTCCCGAACAATAGGCACAGAATTTATAGGAGGAACCTCAATACTGGAATCTCAAACATAGGCCGAATAGGCCAGACACACCTTCTCGACCATGCGTCGAGCCTTCACGTACGAAATGACGCTACGGGTAGAATAACCTAGAGTGCCTCTCTACTCTAAACGAGGCATACCCGGCAACGCTAAGGTCACAGTCTTGGCATGGCAGTCTAAGATGGCGTGATAGGGTGATAGCCAATCCATACCCAATAGGATATCGAAGTCAACCATATCTAAGAGTAACAAGTCTACACGGATATCAAGAACCCCAATCACTACAACACACGAATGATGGACTCGGTCGACTACGATAGAGTCACCCACTGGTGTAGACACATATATAGGAACACCCAATGCATCACTAGTCATGACCAAGCATGGTGCGAAATAAGATGAAACATATGAATATGTAGACCCTGTATCAAATAGTACCAAAGCATCTTGATCACAAACCAGAACTGTACATGTGATGACTGCATCTGAAGCCTCAGCCTCGGGCCTGGCCTGAAGAGCATAACAACGGGGTTGGGCCCTACCACCATAAATTTTATCCCTAGGTCGATCTGCTGCTAGCTGACCTCTGCCCCTGGTGGTCTGAGATCCAACTCTATAACCTCTACCTCCACCTCTAGTACCTATACCCCCCAGCTGGCTGGGCTGGCTGTAGAGCACCTGGTGCCTGAACCATTTCACGAGAACCCTGGTGCTGAGAACTGCTCGGTGCTCGAGGGCAAAATCTGGCAATATGACCTGTATCACCACAAGTGTAACAAGCCCTCGGCTGCTGAGTCTGTTGTCCCTGTCAACCTGAATGACTTCCACGGAAACTCTGAAGTGGCGGTGCGCTGATAGGAGCTGGCAGTGCACTGAATGACTGCTGATCAGAATAATGTGCTTGAGAACCACTTCCACCTGATGTACCATGAGAAACCTGAAGGGCTGACTGAAAGGGCCTATGAGGATGGCCTCTACCATATGAATCTCTACCTCCAAACATGGTACCACTGAATCTGCCGGAATAATGGGCTCTCTTGTCTCCCCCGTGACCACCTCTCTATGACAGAACCATCTCAACTCGACGGGCCACATTGGCCGCCTCCTGAAAGCTGATCTCACTACCAGTCTCCCTAGCCATCTGGAGATGAATCTGGTGGATCAAACCATCAATAAATCTCCTCACCCTCTCTCTCTCGATGGGAAGTATGACAAGAGCATGGGGAGCTAGATCAATAAACCTGGTCTCATACTGAGTGACCGTCATAGAACCCTGCTGGAGGCGTTCAAACTGCCTCTGATAAGCATCTCTCTAAGTAACAGGGATGAACTTCTCCAGAAACAACTCTGAAAACTGCTCCCAAGTCAAAGATGGCAACCTTGCTGGTCTAGCTAAATAGAAATCCCTCCACCAAGTCTTGGCAGATCCAGATAGGCAAAATGCAGCAAAATCAACTCTATTAGACTCAACAATGCTCATGTTCCGAAGAACCTCGTGGCAGATATATAAGAAATCCTGGGGGTCCTCAGAAGAAGAACCGCTGAATATAGTAGTGAAGAGCTTGGTGAACCTATCCAGCCTCCACAAAGCATCTGCGGACATAGCCGCCCCATCATCGGTCTGAGCTACTACCCCCGGCTGAACTGCCATAGTTGGATGAACCATTAGAATCTAACCCTGGGGAGCTACCTGCTCCGGAGTACGAGTAGTAGAAGTCTGGGCCCCTCCTCTAGCCCGAGAGACAGCTGGTGCTACAGAAAGCAAACCCGCTTGGGTAACACTCTCCATGAGGCCCACCAATCAGACAAAAGCGTCCTGAAGAACTGGGGTAGCAATAAACCCCTTTGGGACCTGAGCTGGGCCCACCGAAACTACTGGGGCTGGAATCGAAACCTCGTCGTCAAAGTCGACCTAAGGCTCCGCCACTGGTGCTTTTGCTCGGGGCCGAGCTCTGCCCCTACCTTGGCCTCTAGCACGGCCTCGTCCTATACCCCTAGCGAGAGCTGCCTGGGACTCGGACTGCTGATCAGAAGATGAGGAAGCGCGTGTTCTCGCCATATGCAAAAGAACAGAGTAGAAATTCAATTAGCTTTGACAAACAGAACCGCACGACAAGAAGGAACAAATGTGAAACTTTTCCTAACTCGGTAGCCTTTGGGGGATAAATACACACGTCTCCATACCGATCCTTTAGACTCTACTAAGTTTGTCCGTGAGTTGTGAGACCTATGTAACCTAGTGCTCTGATACCAACTTATCACGACCCGAATTTTCCACCCTCGGGGGTCGTGATGGCGCCTACTTGTGGAAGCTAGGCAAGACAAACTTGATTACTTTTTCATTAATATACAAATCCTATTAACAATTCTTCGACAATAATATATAAATAATGAAATTCAATAATGATAAACGAAAGTCTTTGCATTTAATAAAACTGAATGGCAAAGCGGAAAGTCAACAAATCCTCTACACAAGACTGGTGTCTCTCTACTCACGAACTGCTAAGAATACTAAATACAACGTCTGAAAGAAATCATAAACTATTTTTCTCGAACATAATGAGATAACAAACTAAAAGAGAGGATAAGGGAGACGACGGGCCTGCTGATGCCTACAAGGCTACCTCGGGTCTCCCTGGACTGAAGGTCTGCTCCCGTATTAATGCTACTGCTGCTGCTGCTGCTCAAAACCTGGATCTATGCAAAATAGCACAGAGTGTAATATCAGCACAACCGACCCCATGTGATGGTAAGTGTCTAGCCTAACCCCGGTGAAGTAGTGATGAGGCTATACCAGACTACCACCTAAACCTGTGCAGTTTCATATATATATATACAGCGAAATCGAGATACAAAACATATAAATAATATGGGAGGGGAAGCATGCTGTGGGGAGTATACAAATTTCCAAATAAGAGTCGTCCAGTAACAAAGGAAAATAACACAACTCAATAGTATGCAATGAAACAGAAATCAACAAGCGCACGGCATCATCCTTTGTGCTTTTACTCTCATACTCACCAAGCAATAACATGTGCACGACATCACCCTTCGTGCTTTTACTCTCATTTCCTCACATATATCAATAGAATCGGCACGAAATGGTACATCGTGCGGCACGATATCACCCTTTGTGCTTTAACACTCTTTTCGCATAATAAGTGAACATGGCACGACATCACCCTTCGTGCTTTACACTCTTTCCATACCATAATCAAACAATGCACGACATCACCCTTCGTGCTTTAACACTCTTACTCACCCAAACAACAATCACAATCAAGGGCAAGGGAATAAATAAACAATGATGGAAATCCCGGCAAGGGAACACAAACAAGCAATTTACAAACCCAGCAAGGGAAAATATTCATTAACTCTTTACCTTTCGTTCACTTTCATCTCATAGTTCACATTATCACTCGAGCCAATGCTCCAAATATTTACTTATCTCATATACCTTCATAATTGTATTTCAACTCGAGCCAATGCTCCACGAATTTCAAAGGTCACAATTTCTTTCACAAGATCTTTACAACAAATAGAAGTCATCAATTAAGCATGAAAGATATAACAAAATCCCAACTATTCGCAATTAAGGACTCACGGTCATGCTAGACACCAATGTATAGATACTCGTCACCATGCCTATACATCGTACTCGACACTTAGCAAGTAGCAAATAAGACTCAACTCTTATTCCCTCAAGCTAGGGTTAAACCAAACACTTACCTCAAAGCCTTGAACTCAACTCAAGCCTCAACTATGGCTTTACCCCGTGATTCCACCTCCAATCCGCTCGAATCTAGCTACAAATTACTTAATTGCATTAATAAAAATTAAATGAATCAATTTGAATGCATAAAATAAATTTTCCAAAGTTTTTCCCAAAAATTCCAAAATTGCCCCCAAGCCCACGTGGTCAGAACTCGAGTTTCGAACCAAAATCCGATTACCCGTTCCCCCACGAACTCAAATATGTAATTTATTTTAAATCGGACCTGAAATTGAGGTCCAAATCCCCAATTTTTAGAAAATCCAGGTTCTACCCAAAACCCCCAATTTTACCCATGAAGATCATTGATTTTAAGTGGAAAACATGTTAAATGATGTTATTGATTGAAAGAATTGAGTAAAAATCGACTTACAAATGGTTTGGGATGAAACTTGTACTTGAAAAATTGCCCAAAGGAGTTGTGTTTTGAAAATGGGGTGAAAATGACTTATAATCGACTAAGTATAAAATTGCAGGTTGCAGATGTCGCAATTGCGAACTCGGGTTCGTGATTGCGAACCCCGACCAAATATGGAAATGAGATTCAGGATTCGCATTTGCGAACCCTTCAGAAATGACCAACTTTCGCATTTGCGACCAAATTGTCGCAAATGCGATATCGCATTTGCGAATAACACCTCGTATTTGCGATTCTTGGCCAGAAGGCAGCATTTCACATTTGCGAATATGGACTCGCATTTGCGGAACTTGGACCTTCGCATTTGCGAAGAATGATTTCGTATTTGCGATTCTTGTCAGGCCTGAGCTGGTTTCGCATTTGCGAACCAGCCTTTGCATTTGCGAGTTCGCATTTGCGAATATGCAAAGCCTGCAGGCCTGTTCATACCAGATTTTTCCTAAGTTTAAAATTCACTCTGAAGCCTATCCAAAACTCACCCGAGCCCTCGGGGCTCCAAACCAAATATGCACACAACCTCAAAAACATCCTACGGACTTATCCGTGCACTCAAATCGCCAAAATAACATCATATACATCGAATTAAACCTCAAAATTCATAATTTCTTCCAAGTTTTCATAAAACATCAGTTTCCATTTTAAGTCCGAAACACGTCAACTGACGTACATTTTCAACCAAATTTTGCAGAAAGCGCTTAAATCACATATAAGACCTGTACCGGGCACCGGAACCAAAATACGGGCCCGATACCAATACGTTCTAATCGAATTTCATTTCAAATTCCCTTAATTATTTTCAGAAAACAATTTCACACAAAAATTTATTTCTCGGACTCAGGACCTCAGAATTCAATTTCGGGCATACACACAAGTCCCATATTTTCCTATGGACCCTTCGGGACTGTCAAATTATGGGTCCGGATCCGTTTACCCAAAATGTTGACTGAAGTCAAATTTATTTATATTAATATCAAAATTTAGAATTTTCACACAGAATTCATATTTAAGCTTTCCGGCTACGCATCCGGACTACGCACGAAAATTGAGGCAAATCCCCAAATGAGGTTTTCAAAGCCTCGAAAGCACATAATGAGTAAGGAAGCCAGTGATGACCCTTTGGCTCGTCACAAAGGACTCATGTAAAGTTAAAATTCAGCCATGCAAAATAATAAAGTTTTTGTTGAAAAGAAGCATATTGATGAGGAACCTAGTTCCCAGAAAAGAAAATATGTGCTGCTTGCATGGGCAAAAAGAAGTCTAATCCATCCATTCTATCATTATAAGGGACCCAAAATCGTTTGGGTTCTTAAGTTTAACTCATGTTTTTCTTGTGCGGGGAACAGTGAAAGGGAGCAGCCTACAATGGTACATGGATAACGACTGCTCTAAGAATATGAATGGAAGTATAAATGATCTCCTTTCACTTAAGGGCCTGTAAGGAGAGTGTGTACCATTTGGAAATAGCTAAAAGGGGTACACTTTAGGAGTAGAAAGTCACTCACTCACTCAACTGAAAGCGTGTACTATGTCAATGGCCTTAAGTAAAGTCTCTTGAGTGTTTCTTAGATATGTGACAAGGGAAATAAAGTAGAATTCTTGTCCAAGATATGCACAATCACAAATATTGTTACTAGTGAGGTGGTGCGTGTGACCAAAAGATACAAGAATGTCAACACTGCTGATTTTAAGTCCCACCATGGTGGTGATCTAACATGCCTAAGTGTCATTAACGATGATGCTGAATTATGGTGAAGATGACTGGGCATGTGAGTTTCTAATTGTTGAACAAGTTGGTTATGGAGGACCTAATTCATGGGTTGAAGCAGTCAACACTGCTTGCTACTTGATTAATAAATGCATGATCAGGTCCCTCCTCAATAAGTCTCTCTAGGAACTGCTCAATGGGAGAAAAGCCAAGTTGACCTACCCGAGAGCCTTTGGATGCAAATTTTTTTTTGCTTAACAATGATGGAAAAAGGGTCACAAAACCAAGCAGATGAAGATGGAGAATTCACAAATGCTCTTGGTAAAGCTATAGATATTGAAAATGGAAAGACTGAATTGATGAGTCAAATCAAGTAGAAGGATGAAGGAGATGCAGTAGAATCTCCAAAATAACATCGATGAACATGGTCCTCGATTACTGGCTACGTTAAGAGGGAAAGGTACAATGCTAAAAAGTATTTTTCGGTGACATCTAACTCAAATATATACTGTTACAAGTATACACATATGGAAGTTTCAGAACAAAAACAAGTAAGAGTGACATTGCACTTCTAGGAGTTTTTGCTCAAAATTTTCAAAAACCGTCAAGGAACCTGGTTCCTGTGACTCAGGTTAGTAGTCTCTCCAATACTTATATGCCTTTTTAAGCTACTGAAGTGTCATGTCATTAATTTATTTTTGCCTTTCTCATGCCTCTCCTCCTAACTTTTGAAGTCCTAAATGTTAAACTGCCCCTAAAAGGAACTTCTCTATCTTACACCAAAATAAAACCGATTCTTTTCTTCAAAACAAAAATCAACCTTGTCTAAAGGTAATCCTTCTTTACCCAACTCTCTCACTCTCCAAAAACCTAACTCCATCAAAATCAAAACCCCAAAAAGTCTTTGGTAGATTTTGATGGAAGTTTAACTGAAAGGGAACATGGTAAATCTAACAGTCTAGAGCATGAGGCTGAAGCTGTGGTTGGATTTGTGGAAGTCTTAAAGGATGAAGAAATTGGTAAATGTGAGGACTGAATGAGGAACCTGATCCCTCAAGTCTTTCTCATGAAGTCAATTTTTATGATGATCTTTTTCTTTTTGAGTTCCGTGTATAAACGAACCTTTGATCTAGTAAAAAGAATTGAGAAAAGCAGGCTGATTAATGATGAAGTGGCGTACCCAGCTGATGTGGTGATTGTGGAAGAGATGATAAAGTGGAAGAATCTCCATTTGCTGAGAAAGATGCAGCAGATGACAAGGGTAAACAGATTGAGAAGAAGAAGAGGGAGACATGGCTGCTTAGGATAGAAAGGGTAGTGTAAGTGAGGAATCTGGTTCCTTACATAAGCAAAAGTTGAGCCATTAGGTTTGGATGGAGAAGACGTTGAGGTCTCAAAAGGTGCTGTAAGCAGAGTGTTGACTCTGATATTGCTGAAATATGGAGGAACCTCCCGACATTGTTGAGTTCCAAAAATAGAATCACCTCTTTGTTCCTCCATGTCCAATGTTTCTGAATAAGAAGAAAAAACTTCTATGTCTTATATGATACTATGATGCTATATGTCCATGAGACTGAATTTGTTCTTGATGAGACGAAGCATCTTGGTGATCTGATTGATGGTTCAACCTACTCAGACATGTTGAGCACAAGGTCTTCAAGGACCTTTGGTAGAATAGAATGAATGAAAGATTGAGGAAACATGTGGAGGAACTGAGAGAGTAGATGATCATTGATCAAAGGAGAATAAAAAAATGAATGGACACGCTCATCAAGGCCTTAACCCATTACTTTCCTCCTGCCCAGTAATCCATGTCTTTTGCTCCTTCCAAATTCCCTTGAATTCTTATCCTTTTTTGATTCCTATATTTGATGACATTGGTACTTCAATGGTTTAAATTATCATATTATGTATTGTTGAAGCTACTGTGCTTTTATTATCATTACTTCACTATGGGTAATCACTCTATGTTGTGTACTGACATTCACTTGTTGTTCTTGTTATTGTTTATTCTATATTGCCCAAGTGGCCTGAGTTAATATTACTAAACTTCTTGGTAGTAATTCTTCTATTGTTATTTTCGATGATGCCAAAAAGGGGAATTTATATAGGTTTCTACACTGGAGGAATAAAATTGAATGCTGTACATGAAAGATGGATCTGCTTCGCAGGGGGAACATTGCTGATAATGCAGGGAAACATATGAGGAATCTGGTTCTTTGGTTCTCAAGAGATGGCTTTGCTTCGCAGGGGGAACGGTGCTGATAATGTAGGGAAACATATGAGAAATCTGGTTCTCTGCTTATCAAGAGATAGCTCTGCTTCGCAGGGGGAACGGTGCTGATAATATGTTGATTATATATCTGATCCGCAGGAACATGTGAGGAATCTGGTACTCAGGAGAAATGTCAATTTTGGGTTTGTTATCATCAAAAAGGGGGAAATTGATAAATTATGGTACTTTGAGTTTTGATGATTTGCCAAACAGTCTTGAGGAACCAGTTGTGATCAGCTCCTTAGGTTCGTTCTTATGAGGAATATGGCTGATTCGTAGGGGGAACAATGTGGAGATCTGGTTCTCAGGGGAAATATCAATTCTAAGTTTGTCGTAATCAAAAGGGGGAAATTAATAGGTTACAAGTGTCTTGGGAATAAGTACTTTACTTTATGTTTTGATGATCTAATAAACTTACCATCCAGAACCAGATACGGAACCTGTTACACATCTACAAGACCATGAGATCACAAAGTTCCAAGTTGTGATTTAGCGTGGGATATAACTCAACTCTTCATAGAGGAAGGAAAAATTGAGGAAACACGTCCCTACCAGTTCCCAAGGAGACTGTATGAAGTCAGCTATCCAGTAGGAAAGTTACTACCTGCACATGCTACTGCACAGGAACAGTGCAACCTCAACTTTATATGGAAGGCTTTTTACCTACCTTACTTACATCATTGTAAGTGATGTCACACACGTATAAATACCATCAAGGAGGATAAAATAACTTACTTAATGAGAGAACCTGATAAAGGACCTAAAGCATTTTCCCAGTACAATCATTCAAGATAATCGACTCAAGATAATCTGGGCAGTGTGCTTTAGATTCACAGGAACCATTTTAGGGACCTGATCCCTTGGTGTTCCCCTAATAGAAGTATAAGTCAATTATATAGCTGAAAAGCAACTACAAAAAGTGATTGCCTGCAACAGTGCAAGAGACAGTACAACAGTCACTTTCCATTGAGATTGGACATCACCATTGTGAATTAACATCACTAAGGTAATGTCTTATGTAGTATAAACATCATGCAAGGCACAAGATTCAGGTTTAACACTTGCAAAAACAGAAAATGAAAATCCTGTCTCAAGTGCAAGAACAACCTCTCTCAAGAACAAAGCTGCTTCAACCTCAAGGACCGGATCCAAGATTGAAGATATCTTAAGTCCTTAGGTTTGTTGAGTCTTTGTTATTTGTTCTTCAATTGTGACTCATATCTTGCTTTCTTAGAAGCTGTTTTAGGAAACCCAAAATCACAAACCCTCAAAGTTTGTGTCTCGGCTAGAGTTAATCGAGTTGTAATGCCTTTGTAATAGAGTTATTACAAAGTGGCTCGTAATAGGGTTATTACAAGTTAGAGTGTCAAAAGCCTTTGTAACTGTAGAGTGATAAAGTAGCTTGCGGTGAGAGCATCATAAGTTAGTAAAATCCTTTGTAAATAAGGAGTCACAAAGTGGCTTGTGGCAAGAGTACCACAAGTTAGTTGCAGTCTTTGTAATATGGTTATTGCAAAGTGGCTTGTAATAGGTTTTTACAAGTTAGTGAAGTTGAAAGCCTACAAGTGTAGGTCGTGGTTTTTGTCCCCTTGAGTTGGAATTTTTTCATGTATAAATACTCTGTGTTCTTTACTTACTGCCGAGCTACTGTGGTATCAATTAGAGAACCTGATTCCCTATACTGATTGGTTGCACAATTTGTGCTTACAGTAGGAACTACTAGAGAATATGGTTCTCTATACAGTGGAAACTTATCCTGTGCCTCATCTACATACTGGTTCCACAGTTAGCAATGTACCAAACTGATATAGGACTTGATCGCTATACAATTTGGTTCCTCGGTATTTTCAATGGAAACTCATAGAGAACCCGATTCTTTATACAGTCTGGTGGACGCTCGGTTTATAACAGTCGATTACACTTGAATCTAGAATCCATGGTTTTGAACCTAGATGTGACACTACACATGCATGAAATACAGTAGAATGGACTTAAGGGTAGTTAAATACACCTGCAAAATGAG
Source organism: Nicotiana glauca (assembly GCA_026770625.1). Lineage (NCBI taxonomy): Eukaryota > Viridiplantae > Streptophyta > Magnoliopsida > Solanales > Solanaceae > Nicotiana > Nicotiana glauca. The sequence continues at coordinate 182,623 of MU739958.1, forward strand.
CAAACCTAATGTTCTCTGAATTTGTTGATTCAGGTTGCATAACAGGGGGATGCAGCTGTTGGAAAAGAGTCATGAGATGCTCATATTGTTCTTTGCTGAACCAATGACCATTATTCTAAGAAGACTACCTATTGCTATGACCATTGGTATAAGATGTGTGTTGGATGTGACATTCAGACTGAACACAAGCAGCAGACCTTTTAGAATTTGGTGAACTTGAAATCAATAGGAAACCCATGCGGCTTATAGCATTTCTCTATTGTGTGTCTAGTCTTTTTGCAATATTTGCAGGACAAGAGGAGGAACCAGATCCTCTCTTTTGTTCAAAATTAAATCTTTGAGTAAAGTTCCTAGCAGGGGGTTGCTCAAGGTTGTTTTGAACAGCATTGCCATAAGCATTAAAAGAGGAGGACTCATTTGAGAAACTAGGAATAAGAGCTGAATATTCCCCTGGTTTTCATCATGTTGGAGCAAGGAATAGGCTTTGCTCAATTATGGAAGTGTTGGCATCATGAGAATTTTACTCTTATAGGTAGAATATGACTCATTTAAGCCACTAAGGAATTGGTATATTTTCTGTTGTTCTATAAATTTTGGTAAATCCTCACATGTACACATTGGTCCTACATTAGTAGTGTTAGGTTCATCCTAGAGTCCCCTGAGTTTTGTAAAATAGGTGGCAATGTTTAAAGACCCTTGGGAAGCAACGCTGATTTTCCTTTGTAACTAAATATACTTTGAACCATTTGATGTCCCAAACCTTTCATTTATATCAGCCTAAATATCCTTGGCAGTGTCAAAACTTATTACACTATTTGCTATGTCTTTGGAAAGGGAATTTGTTATGCATGCAATAACCATTACATTACATCTTTCCCAAAATGAATAATAGGGTGAATTAAACTCAAGTTTAAGAACTCTACGAGTTATAAACCCTAATTTATTCTTAGTAGAAAGGGGAGTGAGCATATTTTTATGCCAAATGAAAAAATCACTCCCATCGAAAGGGGGAGAAACCAAATGAGTATCAGGACTATCAGATGGATGAACATAGAATGGATGAGATCAAAACCACTTATCACAGGAGAAGGACTAGATTCTGGACTACCCATGAAATAACCCTAGGCACGCGAAATTCCAAAATAGAGATATTGACATAATCAACCAACACTAATAACTCGGAAAAGTGGTGAAAAGAAGATTACCGTCCCTCTTTGCAACCTAAAGAAGGTAAGGCTTTGGAAACAAAAGAAGTAGCGACCAAAAGCAGTAGGTTTGAGTAAACATTGGCGATAACAGTAAAAATACCAAGAGAAATACCGTACAACTCTCAATAGATGCACAAAAACAGACGAAGATCGATGGTGTGAAATTCTCCATGAAACTCGATGAGGGTACCATAACTCAAAAGAGCAGATCGAGGTTCATGGATTCCATGGCTATGATACCATGTTAGGATTGAGAAATCTAGCTATGCAAGAAGAAATTGAAAACAAAACCCTAGAATTAGGGGAGAAGAATCAGACCCTTTTCTTATTCTCAAAACATTTCAATGTACAAAAATGTCAATCTGTTTATTCTAGAGAGTTCCTCTCATGTATATGCTAGCAACTAATCAAGTAATACATGGGTTAAAGTGTAAAGTCATAAAACTTTGTGTTGGGTCGTGAGTGGGCTGCCCGGTTGGGCTTGGACTGTCTTATAGAATTGGGCTTCGGTTAACACATTTCAGGTTAATTAACTTTTGAGTTTTCATTAATGACTACTCCTTTCGTTTTAATTTATGTGAACTTGTTTGACTAGGCACAAAGTTTAAGAAAAAATGAAGACTTTTCGACTTTGTGGTCCTAAACAAGTCAGAAAGGGGCCTAGATTATTTGTGTAGTTATAAAAGCTTCTCATTAAGATTAGAATTGTAAATTTAAGCTAAATTATTACCAAATTTAGAAATAGATCATTCTTTTTTGAACGTACCAAAAAGAAAATAGGTTCACATAACTGGAACAGAGGGAGTATTAAACTAGATAAGCATCTAATCGAGTTGACCACCAGGTGTCTAATTGATTTGACAGTAATAATTAATGAAATAAACATCTCAGGAAGTTCCGATGTAGGAAGAGCCTTGATATAGTTATATTGCAACTAGGGGTGTACATATGTCGGGTTAGTTCGGATTTTATAATTATCAAACCAAACCAATTGTGTCGGGTTATTAAATCTAAAAACCAAACCAATAAACTCGAATTTTCTTGGTTTTCGGGTTATTCGGATTTTTTCGGGTAAAATCTTTGTAGAACAAAACATATAAAATTGTGCTTAATATATTTCTTTAATCCTAGTAAGATACAACTATATAAAGTATTTTCCAAAAGAATAATAAAAAGTATGAAATGTATCATGGCAGTATCCTAAAATATTCAATAATAAAGACAATAAAATTATATAATATAAATATTGCTAATTAAAAAGTCATAATAAAAGTAAACATAATCTAAAAGTACCAAGTCATGATAAAATAAGTAGATTAATAAGGGAGTATTAATTAAATGACTCAACGCTAAAGAAAAAATAAAAATAGGTTATGCATTTTTATCTAAATTATTGCAAAACAAAAAATTGATATTCAATAAATTCTCGTTCGTAGTATTGAATTGAATTGTTAGCATTAGTATTGATTTGATTTTGGTTTGGGCTTTTGTTAGCATTACTTAATTTACTAATGTTAATGGATATAAAACTTCATGGAACATTCAAAAGTTCTGAGTGCAACCTTGAAATAATACCTTAAAAGATAAAACTATGAATATTTTTACGAAATATTCATAAATTACATCACAATAAGTATATTTATTTATAAAATTTCTATATATTTAATGTGGGGTTGGTTTAGATTCGGTTTGACTTTCTTTAGTTAAAACCAAACCAAACCATTATGGTGGGATTTTTTTTTCAACACCAAACTAAATCAAACCAAACTATAGTCGAGTTTTTTTTCTCGATTTGACTTGCATTATCGGGTTGATGCAGTTTGTCGATTTTCTTTGTACACCCCTAATTGCAACCATGGCCTGAGCTAAGGGGTGCAAGGGCTTCTTCATACTCTTTGCCAAAAAAATTAAATTGTACAGTTTAGGTTAAAAATTATTTTTTTTTATATATAATAAAAGTTGAATTTCTTTAACACAACTCAAGAGTTCTTTCTATTTTAACTTTATTATATTTTAGATCTCAGTACTAAGAAAAATAAAATTTTCAATTTCGCCACCGATTGCAACAAATTAAATTTGGGTGGAGGGAACGAAACGAACAATTGTGTAATATGTTTGGTCAACGGGGTCATGTGCATTAGTGTAGTGATGGAGTTGGATTATGATCTGTCGTGCAGGTGGTTCACTGACAGGTTTACCTAATCACTGAATCAGTACGGACACTCACTATTAGTACTAAGGGTGTCTAACGGGCCGGGTAGGACCGGAACCGGACCGGCCCAGATCGGTTTAAACCGGAACCGGACCGGCCCGGTTCATAGGGGGCCGGGTGGGCTGGGTTGGTTGGGGAAAGGAGTTAGTTCTGTTTATTTTTTAATACCGGTTAACCGGACCCATTAAGCCTGGTCCGGATGAACAGTACCCATACCGGTTTAACCGGCCCGGAACCGGCCCGGTATAACGGCTACATTTTTTTTTTAAATCTGGCACGTGTGGGTCCCATTGACCGTTGGCAACGGTCAGAAATTGGACTGATCCGTCGGCCAACGGATTTATTGCAAAAATAGCCCCCTTTTTTTAAATATATTTTTAACCCTTTTTGATTTTACAAAAATAACCTTTTCTAAAACTATAAATACCCCCCTTCTCTTCTTTATTTCTCACTCAAATCTCATTTCTCTATCTCAATTTCTCTCATTCTCTTATTCTCCAATTTTCAAGACTTGAAGTCTTCAATTCATCTTTTCATTTTCTAATTTTATTTGGCTCTTTTTTCTTGAATTTAATTTATCGGAATTTTTCATTCGGAATTTGAAGTTTGAAGTTCAAAATTGAAATACTTGCTTGACGTTTGTTCGTGGTAACACCGGAATTGCATAATCAAGTGCTCAATTTATTGTTGAATTCGGTGCACTCCCTCTAACTCTTTCTCTTATTTAATATTTTAGTTGCATATTTAATTTTAGATTATACTTTAATTTTTACAATATGTTTAGTGCTGCTAAAAGAGCGTATAGAAAAGTTACTGGTAGGGGTGGAAATAAAAAAAGAGGTAGTCCTGGAGTTTCTGGTAGTAATAGTAATGACCCATTATCATTTTCACATGTTACTGAATCATCACATAATGATAATGTAGATATAGATTATGAACAATTACAAGAAGATTTTGGAATAGAAGATAATGAAATAGGAATAGAAGATGAGATA